>JAODAL010044619.1:0-32699 GCA_025379985.1 Phyllomedusa bahiana | reverse complement strand
ATAATTTTTAAAAAAAGGGCCCGGGGGAAAAATTTTGAGGTAGCGGGGGCACTCCCTGCTGTGTCTTATCAGCAGCACAAGACTTTGTTTAAGTTTCTTACTTACAAATTTTAACCCTTTAGAGCGCTGTAGCCTCTGACCTGATGATTTGACCCCACTCCAAATCAGCACTGTCCCTCTCAACAGGCTCAGCTAGGAATAGCAGAGCTGAAAGATCAGTCACTGTTGTAGAACCGGCCACAGCCTAAACAGGAAGTGGGAGCCTGAAGCTGTAGAACCGGCCACAGCCCGAACGGGAAGTGGGAGCCTGAAGCTGTAGAACCGGCCACAGCCCGAACGGGAAGTGGGAGCCTGAGGCTGTAGAACCGGCCACAGCCCGAACGGGAAGTGGGAGCCTGAAGCTGTAGAACCGCCCACAGCCTGAATGGGAAGTGGGAGCCTGAAGCTGTAGAACCGCCAATAGCCTGAACGGGAAGTGGGAGCCTGAGGCTGTAGAACCGCCACCAGCCTGAACAGGAAGTGGGAGCCTGAGGCTGTAGAACCGCCTCCGAGCCTGAACAGGAAGTGGGAGCCTGAGGCTGTTAGAACCGCCCCCCAGCCTGAACATGGAAGTGGCAGCCTGAAGCTGTAGAACCGCCCATAGCCTGAACTGTTAGTGGGTGCCTGAGGCTGTATTTCCGCCCACAGCCTGAACGGGATGTGGGAGCCTGATGCTGTAGAACCGCCCACAGCCTGAACGGGAAGTGGGAGCCTGAAGCTGTAGAACCGCCCCCAGCCTGAACGGGAAGTGGGAGCCTGAAGCTGTAGAACCGCCAATAGCCTGAACGGGAAGTGGGAGCCTGAGGCTGTAGAACCGCCCACAGCCTGAACTGGAAGTGGGAGCCTGAGGCTGTAGAACCGCCTCCAGCCTGAACAGGAAGTGGGAGCCTGAGGCTGTAGAACCGCCCCCAGCCTGAACAGGAAGTGGGAGCCTGAGGCTGTAGAACCGCCCCCAGCCTGAACGGGAAGTGGGAGCCTGAAGCTGTAGAACCGCCCATAGCCTGAAGCTGTAGAACCACCCACAGCCTGAACAGGAAGTGGGAGCCTGAGGCTGTAGAACCGCCCATAGCCTGAACAGGAAGGGGGAGCCTGAGGCTGCAAGAACACAGCTAGGAGGTGTTTGAACAGAGAAGCTGTGTAGCAAACATCTGGGCACCTCATGCCAATTCTTTGGGCACTCATGAAATAAATAGAGCGCTGTACTTGGTTATCCCATTCTAGCCACTGGTGGAGGTGCCAGTGGTCAGACGCACACTGTAGAACAATCACCTATAAAGTAAAAAAAAAAAGCCTTTCTATTGAACACCCCCTTAATGGAAAGCATTGTACAAGTTTGGTTGACAGACAATGTAAAGATTCATAACATCTCACACTCTCATAGGTGCCATTTGTGGCATTGCTGATTATCTCCCTGTAGCGCTCCATGAAGGGGGCAAGACGTTCCTCCACCCTGGACAAAGACTGCAGAACCTCAACGTATTCGGCAGGGGTGGGGTGACTGCAAAGACAGAGGCCGGGTTATGAGAAATGATGCGAGGAAGACAACTAGAAGTAGTGAGAGAAGAGGAAAGAGCTGTAGCTGTGAGGAGTTACCTGGATGCTGCGGCTGCTGCACCTGCCTGGCCCTCATTACTGGGGGCTGCCTGGGACGGGGCATCACGACTGCCAGCTTCACCTTCTGTTCCGGATGTCTCCATGGGCTCGGAGGGCTGATCACTACTGGGCGGCTGCTGCTGCAAAACAGTGATCATCTAGTAAGATGAGGCCTTACACACTATAACATGTATACACAGTGCACACAGCAGCGTCATCTCCTCCTCACACACTACAAGTATATAAAGTGCAGTGCACACAGCAGCGTCATCTCCTCCTCACACACAGTGCACACAGCAGCGTCATCTCCTCCTCACACTACATGTATATAAACTACAGTGCAAACAGCAGCGTCATCTCCTCCTCACACACTACAACTATATAAAGTGAGGTGCACACAGCAGCGTCACCTCCTCCTCACACACTACAACTATATAAAGTGAGGTGCACACAGCAGTGTCACCTCCTCCTCACACACTACAAGTATATAAAGTGCAGTGCACACAGCAGTGTCATCTCCTCCTCAAACATTACAAGTATATAAAGTACAGTGCACACAGCAGTGTCATCTCCACCTCAAACATTACAAGTATATAAAGTACAGTGCACACAGCAGTGTCACTTCCTCCTCAAACATTACAAGTATATAAAGTACAGTGCAAACAGCAGTGTCACCTCCTCCTCCTCACACACTACAAGTATATAAAGTGCAGTGCACACAGCAGTGTCACCTCCCTCCTCAACATTACAAGTATATAAAGTGCAGTGCACACAGCAGTGTCACCTCCTCCTCACACACTACAAGTATATAAAGTGCAGTGCACACAGCAGTGTCACCTCCTCCTCACACACTACACGTATATAAAGTGCAGTGCACACAGCAGTGTCACCTCCTCCTCAAACATTACAAGTATATAAAGTACAGTGCACACAGCAGTGTCACTTCCTCCTCAAACATTACAAGTATATAAAGTACAGAGCAAACAGCAGTGTCACCTCCTCCTCACACACTACAAGTATATAAAGTGCAGTGCACACAGCAGTGTCACCTCCTCCTCACACACTACAAGTATATAAAGTGCAGTGCACACAGCAGTGTCATCTCCTCCTCACACACTACAAGTATATAAAGTACAGTGCAAACAGCAGTGTCACCTCCTCCTCACACACTACAAGTATATAAAGTGCAGTGCACACAGCAGCGGCATCTCCTCCTCACACACTACAAGTATATAAAGTGCATTGCACACAACAGCGTCATCTCCTCCTCACACACTTCTACATGCAAAAACAGCACAGTGCACACAGCAGTGTCATCTCTCCTTTGCACACAGCAGTGTCCTTCTCCAGCTCGTATCTCACCTCCAGCCGATCCAGGATGGACTGTATATCTTGGAGCATGTGCTGCGCCAGAACCAGGCGGACCCGAGGCTCACTCTGTATAGTGGGACAGATGTAATGTAGAAAAAGACAGAGAAAGAAGGACACGGCGGGGTTATAAAGAAGAGGTAGTAATAAGAGCAGGGCGGAGGTGGAAATGAAGGCAGGGCAGGAGGGGGCAAAGCGGGTCAGACCATTTATGAGAGAGAAGTAGCGTTAATGTAACAGGGAGGTGAGGGACAGAGATGTCAATGTGAGAGATGAGAGGAAGCAAGAGAACATAAAGAACGCATTAGACCATGGCAGCAAGAAACAAGTGTGGCTGTAGATCAGCGCAGCGCACACACTTAAGACACTTAAAGGGCAACTCCATCCAAAACCTTGTCCTGCAACCTTTAATCCCTCCATCATAAACGCCCTACCCCTCCATGAATCCCTGGTTAAAAAAAGGCTCTTCACCCTCCGGTCTCTCATTCTGTAACAGGTAAAGCCTCACCTCTGCGCGGTTACCAACTGCTATAAAATGAGACCATTTGCAGAAGGTGCAGTCATGTTTGCAGGAGTCTCCAAGAGTGACTTCTTACAGGGGTTTTCACATGAAGACATTTCATGCCTGGTTTGTCCTGCTTCAGCTTTTAGTGTGTTTAGAAGATGGTGTGTGTGATTTGTGTGACTTGTATATCATGTGACCCAGCAGACTTGACATCACCATGCCTTTCCCCCACAGTATGCTCACTCTAGTCAAACAAAGGTCAGTTTATGTAAAGAGCTGCGAGTAGCTGCAATGCAGCTGAGTGGTTAACACTTCTGCCTTTCAGTATAGGGGGTCCTAGGTTCAAATCCCTGCAGCAGCCAAACATGGATTTTGTTTTCCTTAGTGCACATACCCGATTGAGGTTATTTTTTTCTTTTATTTATTTACACTGTGACTAATTACTAAGGGGTAAAGAGGACGGGAGTAGAATGACAGCACCTGGGGTTGAACACTCGCTCAGCAGTGAGTGTGTGTGATTACTAAGGGGTACAGAGGACGGGAGTAGAATGACAGCACCTGGGGTTGAACACTCGCTCAGCAGTGAGTGTGTGTGATTACTAAGGGGTACAGAGGACGGGAGTAGAATGACAGCACCTGGGGTTGAAAACTCGCTCAGCAGTGAGTGTGTGTGATTAAAGGGGTGTTATCGTTTGAGCCGTTTGGGCTGTTCAGCTAATTTTCTCAGATTGAGTTTGAAATCCAGGGGCGTGTTCTTCCTCTCAGCAGGCGTGTCTCTCCTCCCAGGAGGCGTGTCTCCCCTCACTGAAGAACTGTGACATCATCATTTTGTATGAAGCAGGGGATGCAGAAGGTTGTCTGGATATAACAGCTCTGTAGCCTCCTGCATGCTTCTTATGTCTGCAGCCTTGAGGCTCCAAACACCAGCAAGCATCTGTCATATGTCTTAGTTTACACACAAATGACGCTGAAAGCCAGCAGCTTTAACTTCTAGTGGTGTTCACCCAAATTGTACTGACAACAGGCAGAGACCTTTACTCAACTACAAGGACAAAATATCAGCTTCAAGTAAAGATCTCTGCTTCCTGTCAGTGACATGTGAGTGAAAATAATGGGGGGAGAAGCAAATCAGCTTTGAGAGAAGGTCCTGCTCAGCTTGTAACTAACTTGGGCTGTCGGTGCAGCGGTAGAGCAGTGTGCAGTGATAGAGTATTGCTTTTACAACGAAGGGGTTTGGAGTTCTAGTCCCCTCACAGAGTATGTTTTTTTTCCCCCCTAAATTCTACACATATGTAGAGAGACCTAAAATATATATGTTAATCTCTATAATGATATATATATATACACACATACATAGCTCCCCTATATCATGTCTCATCCCCCAGAATATATGCATTGTATCACATATGTTGGAAGTGCTTGGTGTGACTGCAAGGATAGGACTTTATATGGGGGGAGCTTTGTGTGTGTATATGAATAAAATTATAGATGTCTACACATATATTTTCATATCGTTACATGTGTACAATTTAGAAAAGAAAAAAAAAAAAAAAAGAAAAATACTGATGGGACTTGAACTCCTAACCTCTCTCTTGCAGACTGATCACCTAAGCACTGCACTATACAAGCAGCTTATGCAGATACAGTGTTGAATCCTTCTGTTATACACTACAGATGATGATGTCATAAGGAGGCGGGGCTTGCATTAGCCCTGAGGAACAGAACGCCCTCTTTTCAAAGTAGCAGCTTAAGGACTGGATCTGTGAGGAGGTGAAACAACCTCTTGGCAAAAGCCCTTTAAACAGCCAGTCATTGCCCAGATCACCACCATAGAGCTGGGAGATGTGTATAGAGCCAGCAGACCTTGGTTTCACTATCAATTTTAACAGCTCAGAGGGGAGTAAACACAGAGTGTGCAGGCAGCCAATCACAGTGCAGGGGGCGTGGCCGGGGCGTTTCCTGTCTAGGGGCGTATCCCAACAGGCTGAATGAAATGTCAGCCAGCCAATCACAGTGCAGGGGGCGTGTCTAGGGAATCGACCAGGGGGCGTTCCGACCAGCAACAGAGCAACAGCAGAAACAGAATACAGATTTACAGAGAAGCTCATATCTGCTAAACCAAGTGACAGAGGTAATGCAACCCAATTACAAAAGTGCTTATTTTTACTGTCCCCATAATCTGAGACATGATCTTTGTAACGATAAAACCCCTTTAATAAGGAGTACAGAGGAGAGGTGAAGAATGACAGCACCTTGGATTGAACACTCAGAAGTGAGTGTGTGTGATTACTGAACAGGGAAGAGACTGACAGTAGTTGCTGGAGGGGAAAGGTGACATCTGAGCATGTGCGGCCAGGACTGAGCTCTCATCCCTGGTCGTATCCCCTGGAGACGATCTGTAAACTATGGATCACTAAGGCTATGTTCACACGGCTTAATTGCGGGACGTAATTACGGCCCGCACTTACGCCGTGTGGACGGGGGCGGGGGAGTGAGCGGGGGGCCCGCACTTCGCCGACCCATAGACAATCACTGCTAGCGGCGCATATACGCCGCTAGAAAGTGACATGTCAATTATCTCCCCACCCGGCGGCTTCGCCGGGCGGGGGAGAGGAGACGTAATCCATAGTTCTCTATGAGAACTGTGAATTACCGTAATGAATGGGCCGTTTTCGGCCCGTAATTGGCGCACTTCGGCGCGTAATTACGGACCGAAATACGGCCCATTTTAAGCCGTGTGAACATGGCCTAAGGGTGAAGCTAAAACAAAAATGGTGCAGAATTTTTAATCATGAAGAATGGTGAAAATGTTTATTATTTAATTTGCCAACTTCCCACATCAATTTTACCCTTACGGACGCCATCAGGCAAAAGCCCAGAAATCTAAAGTCATGTTGCCCTGGGAAGTAAGAGTCTCCTTGATCTCAAGACAAAATCAGCTCAAACATTCCAATTTTGGTGGAGTTCCCTTTTAAGTTTTGCAGCAATACAGCGAGACTGAACTGTGACTCTCTACATTCTACATTCCCCAGCATGACAGGACAGCCTGCAAGTAGCAATAGACACATGGGGGATGGCTATACAAGTACATGGATACTTCAGTAATATCAGGTAGATAGGCCATCCCCCGTCATAACCAGTGCTATCAGAGCCTGGAAGTTTTCTTGTGAATGTCTCCAAGGCTATGTTCACACGGCTTATTCACACCGTAATTGCGGGACGGATTTTGCCCCGCAATTACGCCATGTGCTCAGCAGCGGGGGTGGGGTGCGGCAGCTCGCCGGCCCCATAGACATTCAGTATCCACGGCGCGTATCCCGTCGTGATAATTGACGTCACTTTATCCCTGCTCGCGAAATACGGCGAGCGGGGAGAAAGTGACATGTCAATTATCACGGCGGTATAGGAGACAGAATCCATAGTTCTCTATGAGAACTGTGGATTACCGTAATGACAGACGAATTTCAGCCGTAATTCGCGCCGTACGGCGCGAGATACGTCCCAGTATAAGCCGTTAGAACATTGCCTAATTCTTTCTGCATCTTAGGTAGTAAAAAAAAAAAAAAAGGGATTTACTACCTCCTCCTGCTGTCATATAGCGCAAGAAATATGCGAGGGAGCACGGACCTCACCTCACCTGGATATATCAGGGTCTATGGGTAAATGAGGAACCCCTTTATTGGACTTTCCTGAATAATAGCCCAAGTCAGTTGGTAGGGGCAGAGGACACACTCATAGCAACCCATCAGATTTCCACAGAAACTACAGCTGGCATCTGACTGATTGCTTAGGACATCCCCTAATTTTTCTTTCAGACCAGTTTTCTTAGCTATCTATAGATGGCACCAAAGAGACAGTTTTCGTAGGGGAGCTAATCTGCATATTTTTTTCCCATGATACATTGCCTTTAAGACCCAACGGATGTCTTCCATACCATTACAACGGTTCCCCCCCCCTACCTCCATAGAGATGTCCGACCAGAGGTGTCTATAAGTCCCGACCTTTCGTAAACCAAAAACACGTGGCCTTATGCAAAGCAAGACACCCCCAGCTTCCTGCTATAAAACGTAAGACAGCTGGAGCTTAGTGTGGACAACACCAGTTATAAAGGGAATTCCCATTTCAAGAATATAAAACTTATTCTTTGCATAATGAAAAAAAATATTTCCTCGCACTTTTCAAGATCTCCGCTTTCTGCCGTTGTTGAAAGGGGTTGTCTCACTACAAGGATTGCTGCTTTTTATGTTAAAGATCTTTGAAAAACAAGTCACTTTGCCATATATGTCCATTAACAGTGTCCTACCTATTCCTAGATATCCCCTCTTGTATAGGCTGCATCAGCTCCTCAGGTCGCTATAGCTACAGACCTGTTCAATCTCTCATGATAGGCTGCCAGCACTGGTTGCTATAGCTACAGACCTGACTTCTACTGCAGCCTAATAGAAGCCAGTAAACACGCCCCTGAATTGTGCAACCAAGAAAACAGGACTGAGGTAAGATGAATCAATGTAGTGAGACAACCCCTTTAATGGATGATAGAGGTAAAGTCCAGCAATCCTCGAAATCTTAAAAAAGGCTTCATTAAAAAAATATTATCAGCAGCTAAAAATGTGGCAGTAACACGAGAAAGGTTCATATGACTAAGAGCTGACAGCTTGAAATGCGTCAGCGGTTCTCTTCTGCCTTTTTATGTTACCGTCACGTTTTTAGATGCTTATCATTTTTCCAATAAAGCCTTCGAAGATCACCGGACTTCTCTTTACCTCCGATATCGTCCTCCATGCAACACATTGTTCCATGCAGTCCTAACAATTTGAAGTGGTGAACTGGCTACATGCTTTTTCCTTAAAGGGGTTGTCTCGCTACAAGGATTGCTGATTATGTTAAAGATCTTGCAAAAAAACAAGTCACTTTGCAATATGTGTCCATTAACAGTGTCCTACCTGTTCCTAGATATCCCCTCTTGTATGGGCTGCATCAGCTCCTCAGGTCACTATAGCTACAGACCTGTGTGATCTATCCTGATAGGCTGCCAGCACTGGTCGCTATAGCTACAGACCTGGCTTCTACTGCAGCCTAGTAGAAGCCAGTAAACACGCCCCTGAATTCAAAGGGAAACCAAGAAAACAGGACTGAGGTAAGATGAATCAATGTAGTGAGACAACCCCTTTAATGGATAATAATGTGAGGAGACATAGGTATCAGAGCTCCGCCTCATTACGAGGCACGCACCTCTGTCCCGATGGCATTACTAGGACAGATTTGAATCTGCTAAAAATGAAGGTTCCTATTCAGTGACAGCAAGAAGAGATCTTAAAGACACTGAAAATGTATCTGATATAAGCTTGATTTTTCATGATACAGAGAATAACCTTTATGTGCTCAAACCAGAATCCTCCTGTGGAACCACATTCAGTGATAACATGGACTAGGGGGGGGAGGGGAGCACCGTCTCATACCTGGATGGGCAGCTGCTGATCCAAGTTTATATGGACATCAAGAGAGGAGCCATCATTCTGAGCAGAGAAGGACAGAGCAGATGTGGCACGGAGGGGCGAGGATACCAAAACATAGGGGTGGTCATAGTAAAGAAGGAAGGAGGGAAGGCATGCAGATGACGGAGGCCAGAAAGAAGAATGGATGTGGAAGGGGGAAGGAAAAGAATAAAAAGTAGGCGCGTGATGGATATGAATGGAGGGAAATGGAGAAGGGAAGAAAGAAGGACGACAGTAAACAGAATAAAATCAGAGAATTGTTCTATACATTTCACATCTCCTAATCTACTTGGAAACAGGTCACCCAGCAGGGTGTCATATACATGCAAGCAATACGGGCGACCATACAGGAGGGCAGCCGCACGGGCCTCATATACTTACTCCAGTGACTGTGGAGACGCGGGGAGCTCTGCCGGCCTCGCCAAGACCAGACATGACGTGCTGCGGAAGACAGAACAGAAGGTGAGCGGCACAGGAAGGTTATAGGGGTTGTATCACTACACAGATTAGCTTTCAACATGTAGGGAACGGTAAATAAAGATGTTTGCCAAATGTATTGCTTTGTTTATTTTGCTTTGTTGAAGGGACAAGAGATTTTATCATCTCTGAGTACACATGGTTTCTCCGACCTGCTCTCCTTTTCGCTCTCTGCTCTTTGTCTTATCCGATAACAGGGAGTTACGTCACTACAGGTCTGCGCCGGCAGCTTGAGAACAGAGGGCGACATGTCCGAAAATTGGCATCGCTGAGGCAGGTTTTAGGCGCATTTAATCACTGTAAAGTGCGCCTGAAAGTGCGATCCTTTCAAAACTCTGGCGTCTGGTATACCCTGCATAGTGAACTTAGTGCGCCGAAAAAGGCGCATTTCGTAACGGAGACGTGTAACGTATCATTACTCGTGTATGTAATGCGCCTATCGAGGTGCCTGGCGTATGGAGGCACACAGCGTATGACTGCCACTATATTTAATGCGCCTTTTTAGGTGCATTACAATGTGTCGTGCCCGGAGTATAATGCACCTAGTTTTGGTACATAACAGTTCATTTATATCGCAAATATGGCGTCAAGAGTATCGTTGGCACAAAATAGACCAAAAAAAAAAAAACGGTGCTTGCATATTGGGACACGTCGCCCAGAGTGTGTAATCTATAACAAGGGAGAGCAATTACTTTTGTTAAGTTTGAGCTCTGAAGTTCTCTGCTCTATAGATAAGATCTCCTGCTTCAAGTCAGTGCAGTAAGCTGTGAATATGGAGTGGATTTGCCAATCACTGCTTTAAAACCACCCACAGCCTGACTTGGCAGAGGCAGGATGCATAAATCTAAAATTGTTTGTGGCTCAGTGAAACCGCATGGTGAGACAACCCTTTTAAGAGTCCGCTCAATGTCTTGTACTAGACCCCACACTTAAAGAGTATTGCCCATCACGTTTCTTCTGCCCTGCTCGCCAGAAACATGCATCTCTCTTGCTTCATCTCTATGGGAGCTGCCAGTACAGCCAAGCAAATGTGAGTACACAGAAGCCCTATAGATATGAGCGCTGAATGCTGTGCATGCGCAGCCACCTCCCGCAGCTGGTCAGTGGGGCAGAGGGAACATGATGGGAATACCCCCTGAAGGGATATTCTCACCACAATGAGGAGCCGTAAACATGTAGGCCAAGGTAAATAAAGACTCTTACCAAAAAAAGCAGTTCTTATCTCCTGTGTAAATAAGCGTCCCGAGGCTGCAGACCACCTCTCTGCTCTAGTAGCCCTGGAGGGGATGTTGATGCCATTCCCTGCTGTGTCTTATCAGCAGCATAGGAGCTTGTTTATGTTGCTTACTGAAAAACTATAACCCTTTAGAGCTCTGTAGCCTTGTGCCCTGCTGTTAAACAAAATCTCCATCACCTATATCCCTCTAACAGGTTCAGCTAGGAATAGCAGAGCTGAAATGTCAGTCATTGTTGTAGAACTGCCCACAGTCTGAACAGGAAGTGGGAGCCTGAAGCCGTAAAACCGGCCGCAGCCTGAACAGGAAGTGGCAGCCTGAAGCCGTAGAACCGCCCACAGCCTGAAGAGAAAGTTTCAGCCTGAAGCTGTAGAACAGGCATCATCAAACTGCGGCCCTCCAGCTATTGGGAAACTACAATTCCCATCATTCCCACTGTTAAAGATTATATAAATGCATGATGGGAGTTTTAGTTTCCCAACAGCTGGAGGGCCGCAGTTTGAGGATGCCTGCTGTAGAACCGCCCACAGCCTGAACAGGAAGTGGCAGCCTGAAGCTGTAGAACCGCCCACAGCCTGAACAGGAAGTGGCAGCCTGAAGCTGTAGAACCGCCCACAGCCTGAACAGGAAGTGGCAGCCTGAAGCTGTAGAACCGCCCATAGCCTGAACAGGAAGGGGGAGCCTGAAGCTGTAGAACCGCCCACAGCCTAAACAGGAAGTGGCAGCCTTATACTGTAGAACCGCCCACAGCCTGAACAGGAAATGGCAGCATTAAGCTGTAGAACCGCCCATAGCCCGAATAGGAAGGGGGAGCCGGAAGCTGTAGAACCGCCCACAGCCTGTACAGGAAGTGGCCGACTAAAGCTGTAGAACCGCCCACAGCCTGAACAGGAAGTGGCAGCCTAAAGCTGTAGAACCGCCCACAGCCTGAACAGGAAGTGGCGGTCTAAAGCTGTAAAGCTGTAGAAGCGTCACCAGCCTAAACAGGAAGTGGCAGCCTAAAGCTGTAGAACCGCCCACAGCCTGAAGCGGCAGCCTAAAGCTGTAGAACGGCTCACAGCCTGAACAGGAAGCGGGAGCCTGAAGCTGTAGAACCGCCCACAGCCTGAACAGGAAGCGGGAGCCTGAAGCTGTAGAACCGCCCACAGCCTGAACAGGAAGCGGGAGCCTGAAGCTGTAGAACCGCCCACAGCCTGAACAGGAAGCGGCAGCCTGAAGCTGTAGAACCGCCCACAGCCTGAACAGGAAGCGGCAGCCTGAAGCTGTAGAACCTCCCACAGCCTGAACAGGAAGCGGCAGCCTGAAGCTGTAGAACCACCCACAGCCTGAACAAGAAGCGGCAGCCTGAAGCTGTAGAACCACTCACAGCCTGAACAGGAAGCGGCGGCCTAAAGCTGTAAAGCTGTAGAAGCGTCACCAGCCTAAACAGGAAGTGGCAGCCTAAAGCTGTAAAGCTGTAGAAGCGTCACCAGCCTAAACAGGAAGTGGCAGCCTGAAGCTGTAGAACCGCCCACAGCCTGAACAGGAAGCGGCAGCCTGAAGCTGTAGAACCGCCCACAGCCTGAACAGGAAGTGGCAGCCTGAAGCTCTAGAACCGCCCACCGCCTGAACAGGAAGTGGCGGCCTAAAGCTGTAAAGCTGTAGAAGCGTCACCAGCCTAAACAGGAAGTGGCAGCCTAAAGCTGTAAGCTGTAGAAGCGTCACCAGCCTAAACAGGAAGTGGCAGCCTAAAGCTGTAAAGCTGTAGAACGCACAGCCTAAACAGGAAGTGGCACCTAAAGCTGTAGAACGCCCACAGCCTGAAGCGGCAGCCTAAAGCTGTAGAACGCTCACAGCCTGAACAGGAAGCGGGAGCTTGAAGCTGTAGAACCGCCCACAGTGAACAGGAAGCGAGAGCCTGAAGCTGTAGAACCACCCACAGCCTGAACAGGAAAGGGGAGCCTGAAGCTGTAGAACCGCCCACAGCCTGAACAGGAAGCAGGAGCCTGAAGCTGCGGAACCGCCTACAGCCTGAACAGGAAAGGGGAGCCTGAAGCTGCAGAACCGCCCACAGCGTGAACAGGAAGTGGCAGCCTGAAGCTGTAGAACCGCCCACAGCCTGACAGGAAGCGGCAGCCTGACGCTGTAGAACCGCCCATCAGCTCTGAACGGAAGCGGCAGCCTGTACGCTGTAGAACCGCCCACAGCCTGAAGCGGCAGCCTGACGCTGTAGAACCACCCACAGCCTGACCAGGAAGTGGCAGCCTGACGCTGTAGAGCTGCCCACAGCCTGACCAGGAAGTGGCAGCCTGACGCTGTAGAGCTGCCCACAGCCTGACCAGGAAGTGGCAGCCTGACGCTGTAGAGCTGCCCACAGCCTGACCAGGAAGTGGCAGCCTGACGCTGTAGAAGCGCCCACAGCCTAAACAGGAAGTGGCAGCCTAAAGCTGTAGAAGCGCCCACAGCCTGAAGTGGAAGCGGCGGCCTGAAACTGGCTGTGAAGAGCAGGCTCTGTGATCAGCTGACGAATTTGCAATCGCTTGTTTGCTGCCTGATCACATTTTTACAGCTGGTTTTAAACTGCATTATTTTTCATGTCTGATGTATCCATTGGGGTACAGTTAAAAAAGGTGCCTACACGAGGTAGCCACAGCCGACCCATAGACTGTGATAGAACCAACGTATTCCTGGTTGGGCTGCGTCTGCTCTACTTACCGGTGTACTCTTTTCGTGCAGGACACATAAGTGAGATAGACTACGCTTTTATGTCTTATGTAGAAAACAGATACCGCTGGCAAATAATTGCAAACATAGTCCACGTGGAACTAGATTTGTCCTGTTAGCGTCTCTGGGTCGGCTGTGGCCACAATGGGACCCTTTTCACTCTATCCCAACGGATACCTCAGATGTTGAAAATAACACAGTGTGAACGCATCTTTACCGGAAAGTGACATAACTGTACCTCCCGATGATGGTAAGGAGATATGCAGCAGGCTCACGGGCTAAGCCTGCTCCATACCTGGTGGGTGCCAGCTGTTGAGCAGCTCAGCTTCTACAGTTGCGATGACTGTGGCTTCTTAATTGTTAAAGGGAACCTGTCACATTGTTTATGCCCCCCTTGTTGAGGGCAGCACAAACCAGTGTCAGACCTGCTGTTTCCAGCGCTGTGTCCCTTATTCTGTAAGATGCTGCAGTTTTCAAGTATTTGATGCTCAAATCTGCAATTTTCAGCCAGAAAAAAATCATAAAGAGAGTCCGGTTTTTCATGCCCCACCCACCTGAGGCTAGCCCCGCCCACCTCACAACTGACTATCCTATTACGTTGAATAAGTCGAACCATGTGAATCACGGTCAGGTAGGCGGGGCTAGCCTTTGGGTAGGCGGGGCTAGCCTGTTGGTAGGCGGGGCACGCACCAGCTCATGAAAAAGAATTGAGCATTAAATGCTCTAAAACTGCTGCATCTTACAGAATAAGGGACACAGCGCTGGAAACAGCAGGTCTGTCACTAGCTTGTGCTGTCCTCAGCAAGGGGGGGGGGGTCATAAACTATGTGACAGGTTCCCTTTAGAAAACAGTGGTGGTCCACTGCATCACTAAACAGTCCCTGTGCAATCAGACTGCAGGGTACCGGCCAGTTGTCATAGCAGCCATGGGCCGAAATGAAATCCTGCATGGCTGCCATCTTACTGCTCCCATTGGTTGCTATGGGCAACAGGGACAGTTTTACTGCTAGACAGTTTTCATACATAAGGCCCTTAGTATACTAGGATGTTGAACATGGGTTATCCCCCTCCGATACGTCGCACTCTGAACGTCTTACCGGCAGGTTAAACGCTCCCACCATCACATAGCTGTTCCCGTTCCTCTCGGGACCGCCGGCTCCGGGGCCGCCTGCTGCATTGCTGGTGGAGCTGGAGGATGTGCTTGATGAGGACGAGGTGCCGCCTGTTGTGCTTTGCGTCTGCGGTGGCGCACGTTCCACCAGGTGGATAACTTTGCCATCTACATCTGGGGGAAAACAGAAGGCGTTAGAGGGTTAATCAGAGCGCAGAGCGAGCGGGACTGGCTTCCACAGCAGCCATGCACGTACTGTACTCCTTCAGCTTCTTATCTTCCTGCAGTACACGGCCCTGATATATGAGCCGCTGCTTCTCGGAGGGGATGCCGACAGTCGGGGAGATATGATCTTTGAAGTCCTTCACAGTTATCTGCAAGAAGAGGAGGCGGACATTAACGTGGCCCAAAGCCTGGTATTACAGAGGGCTACCCACTGCACACATTTATACTGTACACCCAACTACCGGCACCCTCACCGACCCAAAGAAGAGGGGTAGAGGGCCTTTAGGGGGACTTGATATTACATTGAGGAAAAAAAAAAAAGTTTTTAAAAGCATTAAAAAAAAATAAAAAAAAATAAAAAATTAGAAGTTCCATATATAAAAAATAAATAAATGAAAAATGCAGGGCTGTGGAGTCAGCAAGCCAACGCCTCAATTTCCCTGACTGACTCTCTCCTACATGGTGCAGTGATAATTTTACTGTAGTAAAATGGTAACGGGCTTTTGATCACTTTATAATGCAATAATCAAGCTTTTTAGGTAGAACAGACACTGACGAGCAAAAGGGTAACAATGTTTTGAACTTTTGACTTTCGGGCTCCATATCTCACCATCCACTACAGCTTTGAGGCTGCCATTATTTTATAGACAATCATCTTATCTATCTTACATAAACTTGACTTGTAAGTATCTGGCATCTGCTTAGTTCTGCAGATTCTTGTGCCGTTACTGCATTGTTACTGTTTTGCTAGTTTTAATTTTTATTATTTTGTTAGTATTTGGTAAATGCACCTTTGGCTTTCAGCTCTGCCTGAATCCTTCTGGGCTCTGGATCAGAATCAAGCAGATCTTGTCTTGACCAAAATCTGATCCCAGGTCTCTTCCACACGTTCCCAGTGTCGGCACAGACTGGACTTGGGTATGAATACAGCTTTTTCTTCACCTCTCCCCACAAGTGTTGGATTGGGTTGAGGTCCGGGGACTGTGGAGGCCGATACAGCAACTCTACCTCATTGTCATTGAACCCTTCCTTCTCCAACCTTGACGTCTGCTTCAGGTCGTTGTCCTGCTGGACACTATGTCGTCCTCTTCATCCCCATAGTACTCGAGTGTATGAAGTAACTCATCTTGTAGGACACTCCCATAGAGCTCAGCATTGAGGTCACATCCATCCTGGTCAAGTATCCAACATCTTTGGCTGTGAGACCTCCCCACATCATCAGGCTTCCTCCACCGAACCCAACAGTTTATTCAATTTCCAGTCCAGTCGCGCCTGTTTCCTTGTTTCTTCCAGACCCATTTGCCATCAAAACACACTTCATCCTTGTGCTACCAGGCCCTTTGTGTGTGCCGGAAGATTCGCTATCTAGTTTCCCTGGCTATATACCGGCTCATCCCTATCTGTGATGTGACATAGGGGCCGTGAGTTATTGCATATTTCTGCTGCATCTTATACTAATATTTTGTTTGTACACTTTCCTATTTCTTGTCCCTGATGAACCCCTTGGATATTGGGGAGAAACGCGATGGATGATTCAATTGGTTCCTATATTTGGATCCATTATCTGGGATTTATGTGTATGAATTATACTATACCGGATGATTTTATTGGTTCCTACACTTGGATCCGTTATCTGGGATTTATTTGTATGAACTGTACTATAACAACCACCTTTATGTGATATATTGTATATATCTTCTAACATTCTTCTGTTAATCGTAGTTTAGTCATCTATAGTGTAGAGTAGTATTTTGTAGTCTAGTTTGGGGACGCCCTTATCGGGGCGCACACCCCAATATTTGTGGCTAGGTAGTCATTGTAGGGATATTTTTCTGTAATTATTAGATTAGGGTAGATTGTATAGTATTCTTATATTGGTTTCTTTTGGGTATATTTGGCTTTTTTATCTTTTGCAAATTAAAAGTTATATTTTACATCCAAGGAACTATGCCATTATACGTGTATTTGTAGACCCATTTGCCCCAAAGATCCCGATCTATTGACTTTCATCTCTTCGCTCCAAATCACCCGCTTCCAATCTTCCATTTTTCGTACTTTTCTGTAAAACTCTTTGCCGACGCTTCTTATGACGAGATTGAAGTGGTGGCTTCTTCCCCTGTTTTCGGGCCTTCATTCCAGACCTGTGTAATGCACCCGGTGCTTGTATGGATGTCTGTGATCTCACTCTTAAGAAGCCTTCGAACTGCGTCCACTGCCGTGTCTTAGCGTCCGAACTAATCGACCTTGTGATGAGCGACTTGTGGACTCTGATATTTCCCCTGGACGTCACCTCTTGGCTTCTGAATGGACGGACTTCATTTCCTATTCTTCCCGCTGTCAGGTCCTCACATGATGCAGTTTGGCAATTTTCTTGGCCCAGAGACCACTATTGATGAGCCGGATGATGCTGCTTCTCTTTTCTTGGGAAATCTTCTTCATGGCGGCTCAAACCAGTGACCTTTTGCTTGGGAATCAGCCTAATAACACACTGAGCTATCAGGGGATGTGAGAACAGGTTGTAATTTGTAGCAACAAGAAGAAAAAGATTGCCCCACCCCCAGGAAACAAAACAGTAACAATGCAGTTATAGGAAAGAATAAACAGAACTAATCATACACTAAATAGTTGCAGGTCAGTTATGTATAAGATAGGTAAGATGATTGTCTATAAAATGGTGGTAGTCTCAATTTGAAAGCTGTAGTGGATGGAGAGATATGGAGCCTGAAAGTCACAAGTTCAAAACATTGTTACCCTTTTGCTTGTCAGTGTAAAATATATTTATTGGATGTAACTTTAGAACACAAAAAATTGTAAGTATGCAAAACACTGCAGAAGTGATAAAAACTGTTTTCAACAAAAACATCCTGAATAACATTTGTGGCGCAAGTAAATTTATTCTACATTTTGCCCCACTCAGAATTTTTTTGCAGTTTCCCAGTATATTCTGTGGTACGGTGAATGACACTATTAGAAAGTACATCTTGTCTCACAAAATAAAACCCCTTATATGTCTCTGTAGGTTGAAAAATAAAAAAAAAAAAAGAGGGAGGGAGGGAAAAAAAAACAAAAACAAGAGAGCCATATTAATTTGACCATGGCAGGTTAAAATGGCTAGAATGCAATAATCAAAAGGGGCTGTCCACTTTGTGTATTCTGTATTATTATGCATATAATAGTATATGAACGTACACAAATTGTCATTGTACATGAATGAAAAATCCTGCTCCTGTTCCTCTTTTATGCAGTAGGCCCCTATATAATAAAAAGTGATACAACCCACATCCCTGTCTATAGTAATGGCTGCCATGGAGTAACTGTATGAGGTAAACATGGTATCAGACATGTGACCTCCTGGCAGTCAGTCAGCTGCAGGGTCACATGACATCAATGGGGGGGAACTGAACAGGAATAATGGTGGGATAAGCATTATCTCACTCCCTGTGTGTCGTTACTTGTAGAACTGCTCTCTCTAGGGAAAGTTGTGTTGTTAATAACGTTAACTGTAAAAAAAAAAAAAAAAATGTGCAGCATCTTCTCCATAGACAGTGACAGACATGATAGGACACTCCCCCATACACTACTGTTACCTGGATACCAGGCATGATCTTTTCAGATAAGACCGCTGTGAGATTGGTGGTGCTCCACTATGATAAGGACAACTGCTGGACTGAGTAGTAATACTGGAGAAGTTCTGCTCCTCCATACACTACTGTTACCTGGATACCAGGGTCACATGCCCTGTGTGGTGGTCACATGCGAAGAAGCTGCGGGAGGTAGTAATACTGGAGAAGTTCTGCTCCTCCATATACTCCGGTTACCTGGATACCAGGGTCACATGACCTGTGTGGTGGTCACATGACTATTTTGTCTATACAGTTACTCCATGGCAGCCAAAACTTTGGACTGAAATGTGGGCGACAACTTTTATATTTTTAAATAGGGACCTACTGCATTTGCATAAAAGAGGTACAGGAGGAGAATTTGTAATAACTATGTATTAGAAAATTGTATGATTTAGGGTCGGTTCACAGGTGCGCTATGTTCGGCGAGGTTCTGTTGGTGCCGAGACTGTGTTCATTTTCTCCTTGAAATTCCTTCTTTTAATGCTTGACCTTTACTGCAGCGGTTTTCAGTAGCTGTTTGTTTGGGGCCTTTCTGTCTGAAGTTTAGTCTTTAACAAGTGAAATGCTGAGATCAGATGACTGACTTGGCCATTCAAGAATATTCCACTTCTTTGCTTGTATAAACTTCTGGCTTGTCCATCTGTATTATGAAATGCCAAACAATCAGTTTGGCTGCATTTGAGCACACAGTATGTCTGTGAATACCTTAGAATTAATTTGGCTGATAGTCCGTTCTATCCCCTGATGAAGCCAGTTAGCTGGTGAAACATGTTGGGGAGGTCAGGCATGACATTTTAATTTGTGATTTCCTACCTCTTTCTACTGTGTTACCCGCTGCAGAGGGTCTCACAAGGAAACCTTCTATGTTTCATGCTTATCAGATTAGGGATGACTGCCCAAGTAGGATGTTTTGGATTCCTTTTTGGAGTTAGTAAATCACTGTATATATAGGGTTTCCCTGCTAATAGGTGGTGTTCCACCAGACTTGATAACAGAAAAGAAGTTATTCCTTCACAATTAGAAAGGAACAAATTGAGAGGTTAGAAATCAGGTTTCTAAACAGTGTGTATGGAGGTTAAGAGTTATATATAATAAAAGTTACGTTTTAGTGTTTTACAAATTGAGAACTGATCGAGTTTAAGTTTGCCTATGGCAAAATAGTAAATATAGTCATTAAAAGTCACTCTTTGTTCTCCTCCAAAAAAATGGGTATCTAGCAAGAGAAATATCTGACTAATCAAAAAGGGGCCCATTGATATGTTAAAAATAGGAACTAGTAATGGGTGGGGGCCCTGAAATGGTTAATAGATGACTGATGGCCGCCCTGATAAGTGTGTGTATGTGTGTATATATATATATATATATATATATATATATATATATATATATAGACAAAAGGAGTAACAAGAGGGTGCACAGATGGTGAAGTACGTTTGGTAGAACGTATACAGTTGAGTATTTGATCTACTCACCAATTTGAGTTGCGCTCTGAGTGTAGAGGCACAACTCTCATATTAGCATACAGGGCTTTTACTGTAGCCGTAGCCCTTGTATACGGCTGCCGATGTTCCCGTGAGCGGCGTCCCGCCAAGCAGACAGTAGAGGTAAAAGAAGATGGTGGAACCGGCGCACATGTGTATCCAGGAATGCCAATGATGCAGGCAGGGAGATCCAGAAAATTGCTTTATTATTCTAAAAAGGCTAGGGCGATAACCTCAGCCAATCTAAAACAATTTAAAAGCAAGTAAAACCCGACGCGTTTCGCATATATATATACACACACATATATATATACACACACATACATACATATACACACACACACACACAGGCAGTCCCCGACTTACGTCTGTCCCATAGTCACGAACGGGAACGACGCAAGCCAGGGACAGCTGACAGTGTCCAGGCGCTGCGGTGGCCCGGGCGCTGTCAGCGATCTTCACAGCTGCATGCGACTCCTGGGAGTGCATACAGCTGACTCTCCGGTCCCCGTCGGCGTCTGGGCACTGCT
The DNA here is from genome assembly GCA_025379985.1 of Phyllomedusa bahiana. Lineage (NCBI taxonomy): Eukaryota > Metazoa > Chordata > Amphibia > Anura > Hylidae > Phyllomedusa > Phyllomedusa bahiana. The sequence goes on along the minus strand of JAODAL010044619.1, from coordinate 12,314 downwards.
GTGGCCCGGGCACCGGCGGGGATTGCTTCGGTTGTACGCGACTCCTCCCGGAGCGCATAGAGCTGAAGCCTCTATTGCTGAGCAGAGAGCGAGCGCCCCCTGCTCCGCAATAGAACTCCGGAAGGCCGCAAGCAGTCCTGCGACCCTCCGGAGTCTCCAGCACAGGCAGCGCACGATATCATCACGCTGCCTGATGACATTACCGGCCTGTGCCAGAAGACCAGGAGTCGGAGGTAAGCCTCGGAGCAGCGGGGGAGCGAGGTGAGTATTTGTATTTTTTAATAAGCCCTGCCTAGAGCCGCCTATGGGGGACACACCTGCCTATACCTATCTATAGGGGACATATCTGCCTATTACCTGCCTATGGGGGACTTACCTGCCTATACCTATCTATGAGGGACATATCTGCCTATTACCTGCCTATGGGGACCTATACCTGCTATGGGGGACATATACCTGCTATGGGGGACATATACCTGCTATAATTACACAACATACATGTACTTAATATATTAGTTCTGACTTACATACAAATTCAATTTAAGAACGAACCTACAGTCCCTAACCCATATGTAACCCGAGGACTGCGTGTGTGTGTGTGTATGTGTATATGTGTATATATATCATGTGGAAAAAGATGGCAAGAAGGATTGAAAATAAAATCTGCCATCCCTCACGGTGCGCAGCGATGTTATATTTCTGGGCAGGCAGTGAGCTGGGCAGTTTCCACGCTGCCCTGAGCCCCTGCTGATCCCCTCGGCCATCTGACCTTACCCACCTCTGCATCCACTGTGAATGTCCGGGTTTGAGAGTCCAACGTTTTAACCGTCACCTCCATCTTCTCATCCGCTGCCATCTGACTCCTTTAAAACATTAACACAAGAAAGGCCGTTAAACTGAGTCACTGTGTAAAGAAAGTTCTGCAAGCTTCTATTATGTGTCAACATCTCTGCTTGCTGTCAGCAAGTTAGAAAGCACACAGACATATGTATATATATTTTTACATCCAGTGGCTGAGAACCTGGTCACACCTAATACTTCACACAGCCGATGGCGTATTATCATAGTTACTCAGATCTAGGCAGATCTGCTGTGCTGAGGTTTTGTTACAATGCATAAGTGCAGGTCTGAGTCTTCCGAGACACTGATCCAATTGCCTGCACTCCAGCGCAGCACCTAATGGACAGCGTCATCCCTCAAGTGCTGCTCCCAAGGATTTGCATCAGCAGTAAAAAGCTAATTTGGGAGCTGCTTATCTTTTTAGATGGTGTTATCCAATTTGGAACACCCCAATTCATAAGCCGGCTGCTCTCTGGAAAACAAGTAGCATGGCGCTCCCTATAATAGGAGGGGGAACCAAATGGGCAACTTTTTTTGACCCTGAATAATAAATGTATTTGGATGCTTCAAATAAAAATGAAATACGCTGCAGGTGCCAAAGAAAGAAAAAAAATACAGTTAATAAGAAAATCCTATTCTTTCACTCGTGTGTTCCAGCGCAGCAGGATGAGGAGGACGGATTAAATCCCAATTCAAATTGATCCCCTACATTTATTGGGTGATTCAGGGATCAAACACCTGTTGGGAATTTTTCCATCAAGCTCCTTGTTAGAGATCAACAAGTTGTGAAGAAAGTCCTGAAACACTGAACAGTTGGATATGTGCATCTAAAGGGGAGAGATCGGCTCATTTAGGGCATTTATAAAAAAATTTAAAGAAATTTTATTTTGATACTGAAATTTCAACCAAAAACCAAATTTTTAAGGCATTTTTAATACTTTCTGCAAAGTCAAAAGTTTCCATACACCGGGATTACTCTGCCTTTAAACTATTTGGGTCCGCCCATATGATGATGTCAGGTCTTTGGAAGCTTCTGATAGGTTTATTGGAAACATCTTAGTTAATTAGAGACACAACTGTGGATGTATTTTTTATGCACATGAGAAACACACTGCTTCTGTGTGTAACATCAGAGGAAAGTCTAAAGCAGGGGTGTCAAACTGCGGCCCTCCAGCTGTTGGGAAACTACAACTCCCATCATGCATTTGTATAATATATAACAGTGGGCATGATGGGAGTTGTAATTTTCCAGCAGCTGGGGGGCCGCAGTTTGACACCCTTGGTGTAAAGAAATCAGCCAAGATATCAGGAAGAGAATTGTGGACTTGCACAAGTCTGGTTCATCTTTTGGTGCAATTTCCAGATACCTGAAGTTCATCTGTACAAACAATTATATGCAAGTACAAACAAGATGGGAATGTCCAGCCATCATACCGCTCAGGAAGGAGACGGGTTCTGTGTCTCAGAGATGAACGTGCTTTGGTCTGACATGTGCATATCAACCCAAGAACAAAAGCAAAAGACCTTGTGAAGATGCTGGCGGAAGCTGGTAAGATTGTGTCATTATCCACAGTGAAACAAGTACTGTATCAACATGAGCTGAAAGGCCACTCTGCCAGGAAGAAGCCATTACTCCAAAAGAAACATATAAAAGCCAGATTAATGTTTGCAAATGCACAAGGGAAAAAAGATCTACATTTTGGAGACATGTCCTGTGATCTGATGAAACTAAAATTGAACTATTTGGCCACAATGACCGTAGTTATGTTTGGAGGAAAAAGGGAGAAGCTTGGAAGCCTAAGAACACCAACTGTGAAACACAAGGTGGCAGCATCATGTTGTGGGCTTGTTTTGCTGCAGGAGGAACTGGTGCACTTCACAAAATAGATGGCATCATGAGGAAAGAAGATTATGTGGCAATACTGAAGCAACATCTCAAGACATCAGCCAGGAAGTTAAAGCTTGGGGGGGAAATGGGTCTTCCAAATGGATAATCACCAGAAGCTACTGCCAAACTGGTTACAAAGTGGCTTAAAGGGGTTGTCTCACGACTGGATTTCATCCTTCCTTGGTGCTGTCTTAAGAGCTCGAGTTTTGAAATCATAGGCGGGAGTACTGGCTTCCTCGAGTCCTCTCCCCCCTCCCTTAATCTAGGTGACGTCATGCTGCTGCGCTCGCTCCCGATGCCAAAACAGCATTGGCAGGGAGAACATCTCAGATCACAGAGTTCTCTTTCCCCTGCTGCTGACCATTCAATAGCATCCACCGTGTACACAGCACATATTTCTCTCGCCATACATGCACATCACATTACCCGGCCAGGGGTTCCCAGCACAGAGAATTGAGCAGGGGGGAGCGATTCAAATAATCTCTGATGTGATCCTCCTTTGGTACTAGCTGGGCCGTCTGATGTCTTTTCATGGAGTTATCTCACTGCTACTTCTGTCTGTGTCTCTGCATAATTACTATTCACTGACTGGTGACTATTTCCTGCCCAAATCATTCAGCAGTGAAGCTGGTTAGGTAAACAGGAGAGTGAATGCTAATTAGGCAGAGCTGAATGACAGGGGCAGGAAATAGTTAACAGCAGTGAATAATTAAGCTGAGACACAGATAAGGCAGCAGGGGAAATGACAGGGGCTGCTATTATGCCTGCTCTAAATCACTGCTCGGTGCAGCAGGCAGAGGGAGGACAGAGAGAGAAAGGACAGGAGATAGTTAAACTTGCGTGCTCGCTCCCGACTTGACCTGTTGTGATAAGATGCCGGAGATACAGCCAATCAGGGAGAACAAGCAGGTCGGTGACTATAGAGACCTCAGCAGCCTCTGAAGCCACTAAAAGCAAGTTATCTAGAAATCAGTAGGAGATTTGTTATTGACATATATTGCAAACTTGCTTCGTTTTTGAAGATCTTTAATTTGAATGACAATCTTTGTAGTGAGACAACCCCTTTAAAGAGAACCTGTCACATAGGTTATGCCCCCCTTGCTGAGGGCAGCACAAGCTAGTGTCAGACCTGCTGTTTCCAGTGTTGTGTCCCTTATTCTGTAAGATGCTAGAGTTTTAGAGCATTTAATACTCAAATCTGCAGTTTTAGCAGAAAAGAGTCATGAAAAGAGTCCGTTTTCAACCCCCCCCCCTGGGCTACCCCCCGCCCCCTAAAAAGAAAAACCTATTATTTGAAATTAAAGAAACATTTGAAAACTTAGTGGGGGGGGCAGTCTTGGGGGCGGGCAACTGTATGAATAAGATTTGAGGGGTAAATCTCTAAATTTCTGCATCTCACAAATAAGGGGCCAGCGCGGGAAAAAACAGCGGGTCTGAAATAGCTTTTGTCCCTCAGAAAGGGGGGTAGATAATGTGAAGGTTTCCCCTTTTAAAGGGGAACCAAAACCATGTTTTTGGGGGCGGGCCCTCCCAAAAGCCCTGATCTCAATCCCATTTTAAAAATTCTGGGGAAAGCTGAAAAGGCCCGACCGGCAAGCGAGTACAAACAGGCCAGTTACACCAGTTTCTGTCAGGAGGAAATGGGCCAAAAAACCTACCAACTATTGTGGGAAAAAATTGTGGAAGGATCCAAAACGTTTGACCCAAGTCCCACAGTTTTTGGGGGAAAGCTACCCAAAAACAAATAAAATGGATGGAAAACCTTTTTCCTTTGCAGAAATAATAAAAATGCTTTAAAAATTATCTCTCCATTTTTTTTGCTTTTGGCAAATAGAAATAATTTTGGTTCCTAATTGACCAAAAAAGGGGGAAAGATTTATTTGATTTCATGTGGGAATGAGAAAACCTGCGATGGGGCTTTTAAAGTGGATGGACAATTCTTTTAAAATGATGTATCAGTTTATACAAAAAAAAACTTAGTTTTACCGAAAAAAAAATTTTATTAATAAATAAATAATTAAATATAAAAAAATTAATATATAACACACACACACCTCACGGCCCTTTATTAGGTACCCCATGTAGTAACGGGTTGGCCCCCCTTTTGCCTTGAACTGCCTCAATTTTCGTGGCATAGTTTCCCCCCAAGGGTTTTGCAACGATGCTCATTGGTCCCAAAGGGGCCCCCAAAGGGCCAAGAAAATTTTCCCCCACACCATGACACCACCCCACCACCTCCCATTGATCCAAGGCGGGAGGATCCTCTTTATTTTTTTGCGCCAAAAATTTGCCCTACCCACCCGAAGGGGGCAGAGAAAATGAGACTCATCAACCGGGAACGTTTTTAAAATTTTCCCTGCCCAATTTCGATTTTTTGGGGAAAATTTGGGACCTCGTTTCCTGTTCTTATGAAAGGAGTGGCACCCGGTGGGGGTCTTCTGTGCTGTAGCCCATCTGCCTCAAAGTTGGCCGTTGTGCGTTCAGAGATGCTTCTGCCTACCTTGGTTGTAAGGGGTGGTTTTTTAGTCACTTTTTGCCTTTCTAAGCTCGAACCAGTTGCCCATTTCCTTTGCCTCTGGCATCAAAAAGGGCTTTTTCCGCCCACAACTGCCGCCCCAGGATTTTTTTCTTTTTTCGGACCATTTTCTGTAAACCCTAGAGATGGTTGGCGTGAAAATCCCAGGAGATCACAGTTTTAAAAACTGACCCCCTTTGGGACCAACAACCCTGCCAAAGTTTTAAGGGACTAAATCACCTTTTTCCCCATACGATGTCGGTTTAACTGCAGGGGGGCGACCATGTCTACATGCCTAAATGCACTGATTGCCGCCTGTGATTGGGTGATTAAAAATTTAAGTGTTAACGAGCAGTTGGGACAGGGGTTGTACCTAATAAAGTCCGGGGGAGTGTGTATTAATAAAATAAACACCAACGGGAAAAGTGGGGCAATTAAAAAACGTTTTGTGTCAAAATTTTGCTGTAAAAGGGGAAAAAAAATCCGATTTTTTTAATCATAAGACAAAAAAATACAAAAAGGTAAAAAAGACATAAAACCAACGTCAATCGATATAGAAAAAAAGGCGGAAAAAATTAGAAGAATATATGAAAGTGGAAAAGCATTCTGGTTAAAGGGGTTGTCTCACTACATTGATTCATTACCTCCTTTTTTTGGTTTTACTTTGAATTCAGGGGGGGTGTTTTACGGCTTCCAGGGCTTGCATAGAAGCCGGTCTGTTTGCTAAGCAACCAGGCAGGAAGTCTATCATGAGAGAGTAAAAGGTTTTACTATAGCAACCAGGCTGGCACCTTCATAAGAGATTTTAACAGGGCTGTAGTATAGGCCAGTGCGGCAACCTATAGGAGAGAGAAAAGGTCTGTAGTATAGCGACCGAGGAGCTATGAGCCCCCTACAAGGGGGAATCTAGGGAAAGGGGCAAGGTAAGGACATTATTACAAAAGTGACTTGTTTCTACAATATCTTTAACATGAAAAGTAATCCTTGTAGTGAGACAACCCCTTATACGTTCTGGAAGGCATTCTGGGACTTGGAGGTCAAAATCAGGCCTAACAGATGGGATTATGGGAATAATAAATGCCACGTACGGCGCACAGTCATGGGATGTGTAGTGCCACAACATAACCTGTGACTGTAGAGGATTCTGGGACGTGTAGTGCCACAACATAACCTGTGACTAGAGGATTCTGGGATGTGTAGCGCCACAACATAACCTGTGACTAGAGGATTCTGGGATGTGTAGTGCCACAACATAACCTGTGACTAGAGGATTCTGGGATGTGTAGCGCCACAACATAACCTGTGACTAGAGGATTCTGGGATATGTTAGTGCCACAACATAACTTGTGACTAGAGGATTCTGGGATGTGTAGTCGCCACAACATAACCTGTGACTAGAGGATTCTGGGATGTGTAGGCACAACATAACCTGTGTACTGCAGAGGATTCTGGGATGTGTAGTGCCACAACATAACCGGGTGACTAGAAGGATTCTGGGATGTGTAGCGCCACAACATAACCTGTGACTAGAGGATTCTGGGATATGTAGTGCCACAACATAACCTGTGACTAGAGGATTCTGGGATGTGTAGTGCCACAACATAACCTTTGACTGCAGAGGATTCTGGGATGTGCAGTGCCACAACATAACCTGTGACTAGAGGATTCTGGGATGTGTAGTGCCACAACAAAACCCTGTGACTGCAGAGGATTCTGGGATGTGTAGCGCCACAACATAACCCTTGACTGCAGAGGATTCTGGGATGTGTAGTGCCACAACATAACCTGTGACTGTAGAGGATTCTGGGATGTTTAGCGCCACAACATAACCTGTGACTGCAGAGGATTCTGGGATGTGTAGTGCCACAACATAACCTGTGACTGCAGAGGATTCTGGGATGTGTAGTGACACAACATAACCTGTGACTGCAGAGGATTCTGGGATGTGTAGTGCCACAACATAACCTGTGACTAGAGGATTCTGGGATGTGTAGCGCCACAACATAACCTGTGACTAGAGGATTCTGGGATGTGTAGTGCCACAACATAACCTGTGACTGCAGAGGATTCTGGGATGTGTAGCGCCACAAGATAACCTGTGACTAGAGGATTCTGGGATGTCTAGTGCCACAACATAACCTGTGACTGCAGAGGATTCTGGGATGTGTAGTGCCACAACATAACCTGTGACTGTAGAGGATTCTGGGAAGAGTAGTGCCAAAAACATAACCTGTGACTGAGAGGGATTCTGGGATGTGTTGTGCCACACAATAAACTTTGAGTGCAGAGGCTTCTGGGATGTGTAGTGCCACAACATAACCTGTGACTGTAGAGGATTCTGGGATGTGTAGTGCCACAACATAACCTGTGACTGCAGAGGATTCTGGGATGTGTAGTTGCCACAACATAACCTGTGACTGCAGAGGATTCTGGGATGTGTAGTGCCACAACATAACCAGTGACTGCAGAGGATTCTGGGATGTGTAGTGCCACAACATAACCTGTGACTGCAGAGGATTCTGGGATGTGTAGCGCCACAACATAACCTGTGACTGCAGAGGATTCTGGGATGTTTGTGAAAAGTGTTTTGGGTACCACAACATAACCTGTGACTAGAGGATTCTGGGATGTGTAGCGCCACAACATAACCTGTGACTAGAGGATTCTGGGATGTGTAGTGCCACAACATAACCTGTGACTAGAGGATTCTGGGATGTGTAGTGCCACAACATAACCTTGGTAAAACTAGAGGCATAATTCTAGGGTTTCTATGTAGTGCCACAACATAACCTGTGACTAGAGGATTCTGGGATGTGTAGTGCCAAAAACATAACCTGTTGACTGCTGAGGATTCTGGGATGTGTAGCGCCACAACATAACCAGTGACTAGAGGATTCTGGGATGTGTAGTGCCACAACATAACCTGTGACTGCAGAGGAGTCTGGGATGTTAGGTATGGGGAATCGATGTTGGCCACAACATAACCTGTGACTAGAGGATTCTGGGATATGTAGTGCCACAACATAACCTGTGACTGCAGAGGATTCTGGGATATGTAGTGCCACAACATACACTGTTACTAGAGGATTCTGGGATGTGTAGTGCCACAACATAACCTGTGACTAGAGGATTCTGGGATGTGTAGCGCCACAACATAACCTGTGACTAGAGGATTCTGGGATGTGTAGTGCCACAAAATAACTTGTTAGTAGAGGATTCTGGGATGTGTGGGTGCCACAACATAACCTGGGGACTAGAGGATTCTGGGATGTGTAGTGCCACAAACATTACAACCTTTGATTGCTAGGCACATACGGATAGGATTCTGGGATGTGCAGTGCCACAACATAACCTGTGACTAGAGGATTCTGGGATGTGTAGTGCCCCGGCACATATACGGCCTCGGTCTCACTATAAGCCATCAGCTGTCAGCTACTAGAACATTCTGCCCCTGACATGCGCCTCCTCCCCCCATCATTACCTGGCCTCACTATCCGAGCCCCGCTCCCCCTCATGTCACCCCCATACCCTCCGCCGGTAACCTCACCTGTGACCTCGGTCTCCCTGGTAACCAGAGACACCGATAACTGACAAGTGCTGTAACGTTACCAGCAGCAGCCGGTCAGCTTCCGGGTTCTCTATATGACTTCCGCTTCCGGGGCAACCTTTAAGTGTTTCTCCCCTTCTGGTGGTTGGAACGCATGAGGCACTTCCGCTTCCGCCCATACCCTGCCTTCACCATGCAGCTCACTTCCGCCCTTAGCTCACCAACGCTAATCCGGCATCTGGTTGCAAAATAGTTTTTCCCAAACTGCTTCTCAAACACCCAAAATAAAGTCAGAAAGGTTTTTTCAAAGCAAAAAGTTTTTCCCAAAAATTTTGGGTTTTCTGGGAAAATCGGTCGTGCCACACTCTGTGCACCGCTAGGGAAGTCTTGGGGAAAGTTTTAAATGTGTTTCCCTTTTACTCTCCTTAACAAAGATCCTTCACACACACGGGGTTATTCTACCAATTTTTTCACATTTTTTTCCATAGGCTTTATTTTTATGTAATTTTTTGTTTTTTTTTTTTCTCGGATATGAGAAACAAATAGTCAAAAAAAGACTTTTTCAAAAGTTTTTACAATTTTTAAAAACATTTTTATGACACTAAAATAAGTTTTGTAGCTGTGTCACTTTTTCCCCCATGGGGCATTTTTATATAATGATTAAATACGTATTAGGGGGATGTTTACACGGTTATTTTCACGTTGTTTTGGATGGGGTTTTTACGGGGCTTTCTGCTCCCCGAAAACCCTTTCCCAAAAAACCCCGCCTGAAAAAAACGCTTCTTCAGAAAGGGGTTTTAGAGGGGATTTCTCGTGAGGGTTTTTTTCGAGGTTTTCATTCAAAACCCAAAAAATTTAAAACCAGGACAAAAAATGCCCTAAAATCCCAAATTTTCCAAAATTTGAAAAAGGGAAAAAAGGGGTTAAAAAGGGGCGCGGGGTAGCGCACCCCGGGGAAAAATTTTCTTTGGGCACGCCCATTTTTTTTGTTTTGGGCACGGCCCCCTTTAAAAAAACCACACCCCCTCCCCCTAACTGCAAAAAGGCTTTGGAAAAAAGCCAAGTAATGCCCCTTTTAGCCCGGGGGAGTAGCCCCCCCATAACCAGGTTTTGTGCCCCTTTACAGGCAGGGAGATGCCCCCCTTTTAAGGCCCGGGGATTTTTTCCCCCCTTTTTAGCCAGGTAGTTGCCCCCCCTTTGAAGCCAGGTATGTTGCCCCCTTTTTAGTCAGGTAGTTGCCCCCCCTTTTTTAGCCAGATAGTTGCCCCCTTTGTTACCAAAAGTTGCCCCCTTTAAGGGAGTCCCGGGATGTCCCCTTTAAAAGCCAGGTTGGGAGTTGCCCCCTTTAGAAGCCAGGGAGTTGCCCCCCCCCCCTTTGAAGCCCCGGTAGGGATTGCCCCCCTTTTGAAGCCCGGGAGTTGCCCCTTTAGAAAACCAGGTAGTTGCCCCCCCTTTTGTAGCCCGGTAAGGGAGTTGCCCCCCCTTTTGAAGCCAGGTAGGTAAATTGCCCCCTTTAGTGCCAAAGGGAGGGAGGGCCCCTTTTTTGTAGCCATGGAAATGCCCCCTTTAGTAAACCCCGGTTGGTTTGTTTCCCCCTTTTGTTGCCAGGTAGTGCCCCCCTTTTGTAAACCGGTAGATTGCCCCCTTTAGTAGCCAGGAAATGCCCCCCTTTTAAAAGCCAGGAAGGGTTGCCCCCTTTAGAAGCCCCGGTAAAGGGCCCCCCCTTTGAAACCGGTTGGGAATTTCCCCCCTTTTTGTAGCCAGGTAGGGAGTTTTCCCCCTTTTCTACCAGGTTAAAAGGGGTTTCCCCCTTTAGTAAACCAGGTGGTAGTTTCCCCCTTTTTTAAAAACCAAGTAGTTTCCCCCCTTTTGTTTGCCAGGGAGTGCCCCTTTAAAAAGCCAGGTAGGGAGTTGCCCCCTTTTAGAAGCCTGGGAGTCCCCCTTTAGTAGCCCGGTTAGGGTTGTCCCCCCTTTTTCAAATCAGGTATGCCCCTTTAGTACCAGGGAGGAGTTTCCCCCTTTGAAGCCAAGGGAGGTAGTTCCCCCCTTTAGAACCAGGCAGTGCCCCCTTTTGTAGCCAGGAAGGGAGTTGCCCCTTTTAAAAAGCCAGGGGAGGTAGTTGCCCCCTTTAAAAAGCCAAGGGAGTGCCCCCTTTAGTAGCCAGGGGGGGGGTAGTTGCCCCCTTTAGAAGCCAGGGAGGGAAATTGCCCCCCCTTTTGAACAGGTAGTGCCCCCTTTTGTAGCCAAGGGAGGTTTGTTGCCCCCCTTTTTTAGCCAGGTAGGGGTTGCCACCCTTTTGAAGCCAGGGGGGTAGTTTCCCCCCTTTTGAAACCAGGTAGTGCCCCCTTTTTTAGCCAGGGTAGTGCCCCTTTAGTAAACCCGGGGGTATTGCCCCCTTTTGAAGCCCGGTTTGGTTTGTTGCCCCTTTAGGGAAACCCGGGAGTGGGGCCCCCTTAAGTAGCCAGGGGAGGAAGTTTCCCCCTTTAGAAGCCAGGAGGTAGTTGCCCCCTTAAGTAGCCCGGTAGGGAAAATTGGCCCCCTTTTTTTCCAGGTGTGCCCCCTTTTTAGCCCGGGGGGGTAGTTGCCCCCTTTTAGAAGCCCCCTTTGGTAGTTGCCCCCTTTAGAAACCGGGAGTGCCCCTTTATACCAAAGGGAGGTATTGGGCCCCCCTTTTGAAGGGCCCGGAGGTGTTTCCCCCCCTTTTGAAGCCAGGTAGTGCCCCCTTTATTTGCCCCCTAGGTAGTTTCCCCCCTTTTTAAAACCAGGTATTTCCCCCCTTTAATTTGCCCCCCGGGAGGTTGTTGCCCCTTTAAAACCGTAGTTCCCCCTTTTGTAGCCAGGAGGTAGTTTCCTCCTTTTAAATAGCCAGGAAGGTAGTTCTCCCCCTTTAAAAAAGCCAAAATAAATGCCCCCTATAGTAAACCAGGGAGGTTTGTTGCCCCCTTTAAAGCCAGGGAGTTTCCCCCCTTTTGTAACCAGGGAGGGAGTTGCCCCTTTAAAAGCCCGGGAAAATAGTTGCCCCATTTAAACCGGGGGAAAGGAATTTTCCCCCCTTAAAAAGCCAAATAAATGCCCCCTTTTTAAACCAGGTAGTTGCCCCCTTTATTTGCCGGAAAAGCCCCCCATGTTTGTAATAAAAAAAAAATTTAAAAAAAACCAATTACCTCACCAGGGCCCCGCAGCTCCGGGCATCTCCCATCTCCTCAGCGACGCCCGGGGAAGGAGTGCAGAAGGGGCCCCACTCCCCCCGCGCCCCTACACCCGTAAGTACGGCGCACAACCCGGGGCTGTACATACAGAGGGGGGAGGGGGCGGGCCCTCCTGCCCCCCTCCCTCACAGCGAGACCCGGGGGGGGGGGAAGTGGACGCGTGGGCCCCCTTCACCCGGGCCCGTTGAGCGGCCCCGGGGGGCAAGAGTAGGCACCAGTGCTACTCTTGCGCCGCGGGGAAATTTAAACCCCTTTCCCCGGACCCCGTTTTGGGCCCCCTCTGACAAAACCCCCTTTTTTTAAATCTGTCATGTG
>JAODAL010044618.1:0-32699 GCA_025379985.1 Phyllomedusa bahiana | reverse complement strand
TACCGCGCCTTTTCGAAACTGGTCGGGGGGATGACTGGCCAACTTACTTTTGGGCGGTTTTTTTCATAAAATTCCCCCAGAGGTCAGACCCCGGGGGTGCCTCCCCTTCTACTTTGTGTACGGTTTTACACCCCCCCCACCTCCCCCCTAGCACCCATTGAGGTCCCCAGCTGCTGACACTCGGCCGGGACATGGGGGACTTTTGGGGCCCTGACCCGCCAATCCCTCTCCCGTGGTCTGACCCCATAAAGGGCCCGCAAGATAAAAAGAAAAGCCCTCCTCCTGTCTTCCCCCCGGTGAAAGGTGTGGCTTCCCCAATATTCCCCCTCAAAACCCCCTCCACAAACAGGACCCGCTTTGTAGGACCCTTCGAGGTCCTTAACCCAAAAACCCGGGGGCCCTAAAAAAACTCCGGCTCCCTCCCCCTGCGTATCCCGAACCCCTTTCCCATTTTCCCCACTAAAACCCGGTCCTTAATCGCTTCTCCAGAAGGCAGTCCTCCTCCGTCTGTGGGGCGCTATGTTTTTGTGGTTAAAAGAAACCTGGGTATAGGAGGACTGAGGGAAACGATATTTTCTATCGACTGGGGGGGGTTGGGGCCCCCGGGGAAAAAAAAAAACGGGGACCCGGAGGAGAACATCCTGGCCCGCAGCATTATTCAGAAATTTCTCCACTCTAAAAAGAAGGGGGGACCAAAGGTGGGGGGGGGGTACTGCTGCCCCACGGAAACCCCCTGCGACCCTTCCGGGGGTCGCAGGCCACCTCCCCCCGCTCTGAGCGGCGCCCCGTCCCGCACCCGGGTCCGGGGTCCGCTCACCCCGCTGCCCCCCCCCCGGGCCCCCCATTTATTTACCCGGCCCGCTCCTCCCCCGTCCGTCCGGTCCCCCGGCGTGCGCGGCGCCGCCCCTTGGGGAACACGCCGCCGGCAGTCGAGTTTAAAGGGACAGTGCGCCGGTAATTGGCCATTAGGGGCACTGCTCCTATTTTAGCCCAGCCTCTTCCCATGGGCCTTTTCCGGGTCTTTAGTGCCATGCCTTTGGGGAAAACGTTCCAGAAAGCCTTTTTCGCCTACCGTGTACCGAACCCTTTTTCTACTTTATCGCCACGACCCTTGCCGCCGCCCTGACCTTTCTGCCTGTTACTTTCCCAACCTCAGCCGCCTCCCTGACCTTTTTGCCTGTCCCCGCACGAGCCTGACTCCGATCTGTCCTCGCCTCCCCCTTGGCCGCCACCGAGGCAAACCCCGCCATGGTAGGGGACCTGGTGGACTCCGCCGCACAAGTCCTCCCGCTTTTTCGCGGGCCTGTGAATCCCCGGGGGCCCCCCTTAATTCCACTCCCTGGTGTGGGCTTATGCCATCGCCTGCGGTGGTCCAGCGGATCCACCTCCAGACCGTTACACTAAGACAATGATAAGATCAGTTTTGCTCACTAATTTTTGCAACGAGGGGGTTATAACCTATAAAAGATGGAAGATTGTTATTTTCTCTTCCTTGATTGAAAAGATATCATGGACTCATGAGATCTATTTTCTTACAGTTACTCCCTGCTGTGTCTTATCCGCAGCACATGAGCTTTTTTTTCTGTTTCTTACTGACAAGTTTTTACCCTTTAAAACCCCGTAGCCTTCTACCCTTCTGATTTAACCCTTCTGTTAGCAACGTCCCTCTAACAGGCTCAGATAGGATTATCAGAGCTGAAATTTCAGACACTGCTGTAGAACCACTTATAGAAACAATATATGGTTATGCACATCACAAAAACATTTTTGAAAAAAATGAACACAGGTGCAATACTGGAGCGGCTGTGGTATACATACATATTCCAAAAACAGTGGCACACTATAAACTAGAGCACTATCAAAGGGGACATAGGAATTTTGAAAAAAGCATTTCTGCTATCTAGGATACAGGTGTCATAGCACACGTTTCCGCCGTGAAGCAGCAAGGCACGGTAGGGGTTAATACCTCTAGTCAGTCGACACACCCAGGGAGAAGCCGGGCTGATGAGCTTAGGAGTGACGCAAGCTCCTAATCAGGTCAGAGGGTGTGCCGCACTGGCCAATGGGAGGGCCCGGAGGCCTCACCAATCGTCTGCTGGGGCGGGCTCTGGGTTCCTCATTTAAACTCCCTCATTTCTCTCATTCTTTTCCTGAGAAAGGTTTCCTCTTGCTTCTTCCTGTGTTTCCTGTTGGTATTTACTCTCCTGATCTCTGACCTCGGCTCGCTTCCTGAACTCGCCTTTCCTCTAACTTTGTACTGCGCTCCTGACCGTGTTTGGACCCCGGGTTGTTTTTTGACTATTCTTTTGGCTTACGTTTCTTGGCATATACGTTCCCGTACTGTGACCGACCCGGACTGTTGGACTTTGAGTTTCCCTGACGACCCTGCACTTAGCAGCGTAGGGGCTGTCGTCCAGTTGGGGTCTGCCACCTAGGACAGCACGCCAAGTAGGCAGGGACAGTGGGCTGGGTGGCAGTCAGGGCCCACTGCACCTCCTCTGACGTGACATTTTCTCAGACCGAAACCGTCTCTGCTCTCCACTCTCTATGAACCCCATGATATTTCTGGTAGAGCAGATGCAGGGGCTAACCCAGCTAGTCCAGGATCTGGCACTGAGGGTACAGCAGCAGGAGATTACCCTAAGTCAGAGTGTTCCTGTTTTATCTCCCCCCCCCCCCCCCCCCCCCTGTGGAACCTCCTATTCAGTTACCTGATAGATTCTCAGGCAACAGGAGGGCCTTTTTGACATTTAGAGAGGGATGTCGCCTGTATTTTAGGCTCCGCCCACGTACCTCAGGCAATGAGGAGTAGAAAGTGGGAATAGTTATGTCCCTACTTCAGGGTCCCCCCCCAGGAGTGGGCATTTTCGTTACCTCCTGAATGGCCAGAATTTTCTTCTGTGGAGGAGTATTGCTCCGAATTTCGCCGCTGGTGCGTTCCGTCTGGGTGGAACAACGCAGCTCTCAGATGCCAATTTAGATTAGGATTAGCTGACCATGTGAAGGATTTATTGGTGGCTTACCCTACCCCTGGTACTTTAGATGAGGCTATGGCATTATCGTTCTTTGCTGGACAGACGTTTTAGGAGAGACGCAGGAAAGGTCCCCCCCCCCCCCCGGTGGTCCACACCCCTGGTCCCCTAAACCCGTTTTTTTCTGATTTTTAAAAACCCAGAAAGGGGCCGATGCATGGGGCTTCGTCCCGACTTTTTGCTAGTGACCGTAGGACTACCCGTCGCAATCAGGGGTTGTGCTTCTATTGTGGCGAAGCTGGACACGGCATTTGGGAATGCTCCAAACGGAAGACCAGGCCAGAAAAACTGCAGTGCCTAGCTGATTTGCAGGAAGATCACCTAGGTGAGCAGGTATTTCCTCTTGTATCCAAAATGTTGCTGCTCCCAGTTAAGATCTCATATTTGCATCTGTCTGGTTCTGGGAATGCTTTGGTGGATTCTGGATCAGCTTCTAATTTTGTAAACGTGTCCTTCGCCAAACGTCTGGGTCTACCTTGGAGGCCTCTCTCTGAGTCCCTGCGGGTTGTGGCAATTGACTCTACTCCGCTGACAAAGGGCACAATCCAACATTGTACCCCTGAGCTCGAGATGGTGGTCGGATCTATACATACTGAAAAGTGTATTCTCTTTATCATGGAGGGGCTGCCCGCTGATGTGGTTTTGGGGCTGCCCTGGCTTCAGAAACATAACCCGGTGTTTGACTGGGATTCAGGAGAATTAACCAAGTGTCAGTGTGCTGACAGATGTCTCCCTGTCATACTGGGCAATACAGAGGATCCGGCACCTATATTGCCCATGGAGACTGTTGTCACAGCTATTTCCCTTGATTTAGCCACTGAGGTTAAGTCCCCCCAGGATATGAGATCTGCTGATTGTCCTGTTTCAAAGGTCTTTGTCCCGACTCAGCTCCGGCTATGAGTATTAAAAGAATTTCATGATTCCGTGTTATCTGGGCATCCTGGGGTGTCTGGTACAAAGAGGCTGATTTCTCTTATTTACTGGTGGCCGTCATTGTCTCGTGATGTTGAGGCCGATGCGGCATCTTGTGAAGTCGATGCTTGGGCTAAGGTTCCCAGAACTCGTCCTCCTGGTGAACTTTGCCCTCTACCTATACCTGAACATCCGTGGACTCATATTTCCATGACTGACCTTCCTATCTCAGTGGGTAAGTCAGTTATTTGGGTGGGAGTGGACCGGTTCAGTAAGATGTGCCATCTTGTTCTGTTAAGGGGGTTACCGTCGTCCAAAAAACTTGCTGAACTTTTCATCAAACATATTGTCAAACTGCATGGTTTACCGGAGAATATTGTTTCTGACAGAGGGGTTCAATTTGTTTCTCGTTTTTGGAGAGCCCTTTGCAAGGCTCTGGGTATCACCCTGTCCTTCTCCTCTGCCCTTTCCCTCTAGAGACTAATGGGTAGACGAGAGGGTAAATCAAATGGTAACACCAAAAAAATCCGTTGTTATGTATCTGTCAGCAGGTAGATTGGGTAAAAATACTTACCGTTGGTTGAATTTGCCCTTTAATAATCAGGATAGTAGCTCGTCTGGGACCTCACCATTTTACTGTAATTTTTGGTTTTCACCCAAACATGCGTCCCTTTTCCAGTGCGACGTCTGATCACAGCGGGGAGGATGTTATCATTAAAGATCTGTGCACAGTCTGGGCCCAAGTTCAGAAGAACTTGGTCAACGCCCATAGCATCCAAAAAAGAAAGAGTGACAAGAGACGCCTTTGCTCCAGTGGCTTTTCCGTGGGGGATAAAGTTTGGTTGTCCACCCGAAATCTTCGCCTAAAAGTGCCTTGCGGTAAATTAGCTCCATGATTTGTGGGTCCTTATGTGGTGCAGGAAGTGGTGAACCCGGTGGCATACCGTCTTAAGTTACCTCCCTCCCTCCCTCATAACGTTTTTCACCAGTCACTATTAAAGAGGTACATTTCATCTCCAACTTCACCTTCAATACCCCCTTCTCCTGTTAGTGTAGAGGATCAGTTGGAATATGAAGTCGCCCGCATCGTAGATTCCCGTGGAGTGCAGACGTCCTTACAGTACCTTGTCCACTGGAAGGGTTATGGTCCGGAGGAGAGGTCGTGGGTTCTGGCCAGGTTAATCCACACTGAATCTTTGATCAGTGAATTCCACGACTCTCACCCGGACAAACCCAAACCAGGGAAGGGTCCGGGGGCCCCTCCTAAAAGGGGGGGGGGGGGTACTGTCATGGCGCACTTTTCCACCGTGAAGCAGCAAGGCACGGTAGGGGTTAATACCTCTAGTCAGTCGACACACCCAGGGAGAAGCCGGGCTGATGAGCTTAGGAGTGACAGCTCGGCTCCTAATCAGGTCAGAGGGTGTGCCGCACTGGCCAATGGGAGGGCCCGGAGGCCGCACCAATCGTCTGCTGGGGCGGGCTCTGGGTTCCTCATTTAAACTCCCTCATTTCTCTCAGTCTTGCCTGAGAAAGGTTTCCCCTTACTTCTTCCTGTGTTTCCTGTTGGTATTTACTCTCCTGATCTCTGACCTCGGCTCGCTTCCTGAACTCGCCTTTCCTCTAACTTTGTACTGCGCTCCTGACCGTGTTTGGACCCCGGGTTGTTTTTTGACTATTCTTTCAGATTACGTTTCTTGGCATATACGTTCCCGTACTGTTACCGACCCGGACTGTTTGACTCTGCGATTCCCTGACGGCCCCGCACGTAGTAGCATAGGGGCTGTCATCTGGTTGGGGTCTGCCACCTAGGACAGCACGCCAAGTAGGCAGGGACAGTAGGCTGGGGGGTAGTCAGGGCTGACTGCACCTCCTCTGACGTGACAACAGGAAAAGTTTTTTGAGGTTCTCAGTTCACACTTCTGATCAAAACTGTTTAAGCCACCCCCGAACTTCAACAGGACCTCAAGGCAGGTGGTCCTACACTATTGATACCTCTCGTTTGGGTCCTATTCAGACCTCCAGAATCCAGGGAATGAAGGAACCAGCTTACAAGTTACACTGCACTGATTAAAAAGCCTGTCAAGGTGGGTGGAGTGCAAGAAACCAAAATGGAGGCAGCCACTCCTCCAAACTCAAACTGCCTGCAGCCTGAGTAGGAAGTGGGAGCCTTAAAGGGGCTTTGCCACAAAGTAAAATTGATGTGGGAAACTTGCAAACTAAATAATAAACATTTTCACCATTCATCATTATTAAAAAAACTTTTTTCAGCTGCTCCTTTAGTGATCCATTGTTTACAACTTGTCTCCAGGGGATACGACCAGGGCTGAGAGCTCCTCAGTCCTGGTCGCACATGCTCAGACATCACCTCTGGTCTCAGGCAACTACTGAGGGTTCAACCTCGGGTGCTGTAATTCTACGCCCGTGCTCTGTTCTCCTTAGTAATCACACACACTTACTGCTGAGCGAGTGTTCAACCCCAGATGCTGTCACTTTACTCCCGTCCTCTGTTCTCCTTAGTAATTAGTCAAACAGCGCAAATAAATAAAAAAGAAACCTCAATCAGGTCTGTGCATTGATAAAGAGAAAAAAAAATCCACAGGTTTGGTTCCTGCAGGGATTTGAACCGAGGACCCTTGTGCCTGGAGGCAAAAACTTTACCTCTGAGCTACTCACTGCTCTATACATTAACAGACCTTTCTTTGACTAAAGAGAGGAAAGACCTGGTTGTGTTATCCTGCTGGGTCACATGATAAGCAGCTCAAACAAATCACACACGCCCCCTTCTGAGCGCACACAGCTGAAGAGCTGGATACAGGAGGTATGAAATGCGATTGTGGCAAAATGCCTTTAAGCTGTTGAACCCTCCCACAGCCTGAACACGAAGTAGGAGCCGGGAAACTGTACAACCACTCACAGCCTGAACAGGAAGTGAGAGCCTGAAACTGTAGAACCACCTGCAGCCTAAACATGAAGTCGGAGCCTGAAGCTTTAGAACCACCCACAGCCTGAACAGGAAGCGGGAACCTGAAGCTGTAGAACCGCCCCCAGCATGAACAGGAAGCGGGAGCCTGAAGCTGTAGAACCGCCCACAGTCTGACCAGGAAGTGGGAGCCTGAAGCTGTAGAACCACCCACAGCCTGAACAGGAAGTGGGAGCCTGAAGCTGTAGAACCACCCACAGCCTGAACAGGAAGTGGGAGCCTGAAGCTGTAGAACCACCCACAGCCTGAACAGGAAGTGGGAGCCTAAAACTGTAGAATCACCGACAACATGAACAGGAAGTGGGAGCCTGAAGCTGTAGAACCACCCAGAGCCTGAAAAGAAGTGGGAGCCTGAAGCTGTAGAACCACCCAGAGCCTTAACAGGAAGTGGGAGCCTGAAGCTGTAGAATCACCCACAGTCTAAACAGTCAGTGGGAGCCTAAGGCTGTAGAAACAACCACAGCTTGATCAGAACGTGGGAGCTTGTTTGGGGATTTGTTAAAAACCCCAAGGACTCTCTGAAAACGTACGCGGGAAAAACCCCTTTAAATGCCCCTTGAAGTTGTCAGATTGCTGTTTAGGTGTTAGTGTTGCGTTTGGGTTTTTTGGGGTAAAAATTTAAATTTAACCTGAATCTGAGCGCATTGATTGTAATCAAATTTTTGAAAAAAAACAAAAAAAATTTTTTTCCCAAATTTAAAAACTTTTAATCCGGACTAGAGATGGGGCGAATTGATTTAACAAAGGGGGAATTCGTTTTAAAATTTTCGGAAAAAACTCGGTTCTGAACAAATTTTGAAATTTTGGGGTACTTGAGGGGGAACAAAAGGGGGCTTTTCTTTGATAAAATGGTTGCGAGCAAATGGCGTTCAGGGGGAAAAAAGCACTTTTGGGAGGAAAAAGGGGCATACCCCTTGCAGGGCATGTGCGGGGTGAACCCTTTCAGAGACGGGGGGGGATTCTGTGACGCACCCCCACTATAAAAGCCCGGGAGCGGGGCGCTGGGAGCTCCCCACTCCTCATGAAATGATAAGGGAAGTGCTGCTGGGGGGGGGGGGATAGGGGCTTTTGAGAACTGATTTTTATACAGCGATTTCTGGGGGTTTTAGTTGTTCAGAGCTGTTTTGAATGTGCAAATTTCTGTTTTTTTGGGGGGAAATTGGGTCTAAAATCTGTGTGGCGCCCACGGCAGCTGCATATAAAATTAAATATCCAAGGGGGGACTTAAGGGGTTTTCCCTGTTGTATTATTTAAAAAAACGGGTTTTTTTTACAATAAAATACCATTTCCCTTTTTGGGGTGCTAAAATTCAATTGCGAAATTTTACTTTAAAGGGGTTAAAAAAAAGCGTTGTTTTGTGGTTTTGTGCCCCCAAAAAAAAAAACCTTTTCTTTTTCAACCCCAAAAAATTTTTACATTTTTCCTTTAGTCTAATTCAAAAGAAAAGGTTAATTACAATGTATTTTGTTGTTTGGCGTAGAAAAAAAGCAATTGAAACCCGCTACAAAGTTTATATTTTTTTGGGCTCAATTTTTTTGGGAGAAATTTTAAACACCCAGGGGTTTTTTTAAAGGGTTTTGTTTTGCTGGTGTGCTGACAAAAAAAAACCTTTCTTTTTAAACCCCGAAATATTTACTTTTTTCCCTGTAGCCTTTTCATGCCCCGAAGGTTAATTAAGCCTGTTTGTGCTTTTTACTTTATTTAAAAAAACACAGTGTTTGGGAAAAGGACACATACAAGAAAATTTTTCCTGGCCATTTGTGGATCGCAATTTATTTTAAAGGGTTACCCAAGCTTTTACTGGGTTCATTTGGAGTAAAAAAAAGGGTGTTTTTTTTCAAAATTACAGATATCTTAATAAACATTTGTTGTAATTTTAGAAAAAACATTTATTGGTCAAAACGAGAGGGGGCGGTCTTAACCTGGGGATTTGGCGGTGGCACAAACTTTCCCGGGAAAGCAGGTCGAGCACACCCAAGGGGACGTGGGCAGCGGGGGTTCTCTCGGTGGGGGCCAAAAACTGCGTGTCATCTAGCGGCCGTGTACTGACTAGCAACCAATGGTTCTTGATTGGTTGACTAAAGGTTTATCCACTTCCTCCCCGATGGGGCCCTTTTGACAAAACCCCCGCCCAAAAGTCGGTGGGGGAAAGGTTTAGACACAAAACCCTTTGTTGGCATGGGGGGAAAGGGGGGCAGGGCCCTCACCTGTCCCAAACCCCTCCCTGTTCCCCCCCGGTTCCCTCAGCCAGAGATTTTCTATGTGGTCTGGGCTCAGGGCCCATTAGTGAGGATGAAAAAATTTGAGGAGGGGGTTTAGGCTATTGGGAGCGAAGAAATGGGGGGGCCAATATCCCCGCTTCTTGCAGTGGGCGGGGGAAAGTATAGATGTTGAGGGGGATTGGGGGGGGGTTGTGTGAGGGGGTTTTGCCTCTGGCCCTACCCAAGGAAACCGGGGGATGGGGGACAGTAGTGACAGAAACACAAATTTGATGTGATGTAGCCGGGCCGGGACTTGGGGTAGCCGGGTGAGGCAAGGGCTTCATCATCGTCAGGAGAAAAGGGCTTTAGTTGTGCGTCAGGCAGCGGCCAGCCAGCCAATGTTTTGGGCGTGTGGGGGTGAGGGCAAGGAGGATTAGCAGCAGTGTGAGGTCGGGAGCCCAAACGGCCCCGGGGTAAAAAAAACCCCCTTCGCAGGGGCCCAAAAAAGTGGGGAAGGGGCTCAGCGAGGCAGCGGCAGCAGTAGTCACTCAGTGCGGAGCGTTGGGGTAAAATTTCCCTTCTCGGCGGTGTGGCCGTTATTTGCTAAGACACCGGAGGAGCCCAATATGGGTATATTTTTTAAAACTGTAAGCAGAAAGTTTTAAACGTGGGCCGGGAGCTAAAGTTGGCACCCCGACCCTGCATTCCCAAACATGCAGGTCACCATCCCGGGGGGTTTGGGGGAAAAGTGGTCAGATTTTGGTGGGGGCCCCTTTCCTGCCCCCAAGCAACAGCGAAAACAGCGCCCAGTGGGCACGCATTTCCATTGCAGCCAGTCAAGGGTTCCAAAACCTCCCGCAGAAGGGGAAACAGATTCTCTTTGCCCTCATCTCCCCGGGCCCGATGTCCCGTTTTTCGTACTCATGGGCCAGCAGTCGTTTTAGCAAAGGGGATTCAAAAAGGGCAACGTATGCGTCCCAACCCTCCTAAAGGGGCAGAAAACTGGGCCGTGTCCTGTCCAAAATTGTTGGTCTGCAGTCCCCCCTTTTTCCCAAAAGGGGGACTCCCGCACCGTTTAGAGAAAAATAATTTGGGTTGTGTCGAGCGAGTTGGGGAGTTTCCAAAACCGTAATTTCTTTTCCAAAAAAGGCGTCCGGGACTTTAAATTGTGAACAGAAGGGTGGGCCCCCCCTTTAGCTTATCGGTTTGTTCCCAAAATGCACGGGGAGGGGGGACGTCTGGGCTGTAACCTTTCGGTCAAAGGGGAGTTTAAAAGGCCTTTACGGCCCCCTGGGTGAAAGTGCTTCCCGCCCAGGCACACCTAAACTTGGACAGGGGACACCGTTTCTTTTCCCCGGGTTGAAAAAATGCGGCCCCCTGCGAATGTCCGCCTCCCCCACCCACCTTCCACCCTTTTAAACCTCCAAAAAGTACTGCTCCCTCATACCACTTTTGTAGGGGGACAGCGGGGTCACGCAGTTTTATACCTGGCTTGCCTCGGCGAACGAAAATCACACAGGGGGGAATTTTCCCCGTCATTTCAGCAAGAAATCGATGTGTGGCTTTCTCCCCGCCAAATGCAAATCGGAAAAACCTTTGGGGCGGGGCAATGGGGGGGAACTTTGGTTGGGGCCGCGCTGCACCGGGGGGAGGGATGGTCCAAAGGCCCCCGGAAAAGGCGCCGTGTTCAAATCTGGTTGTGAAAAGGTTCCTGAAAATCTTCCACCCATCTTCAGAAAATTTCTGGGAAAAAAGCCAGGGAAATGTGCATGCACTTTTTTCCATTCGTACAAAGCCGGAACACCCCCTCGAGTTGCAGCGGGGAGAAAAGGCCTCCCCATCACACTCTGATATGCGATGTTTCCACCCCCTGGGGAAATTTCCAGCCTGCACATGTTTTGGGCCGACTGAATGAACAGAGAAAGGAATTAAGATTTTTTTTTTTGTTTCCCGGCAGACAGAAATAACCCCCTGTGTAAACCCTTTTATTTTAGCCAGGGGGAGGTCAGGGTGAACCCTGCCGGTTTTTTGAGGCCATTCGGGAAGGGGGCCCCGGGTTTTTTGTCAGGCGCCCGGATACGGGGTTTAATAAGTCATTCCCCTTGTTCATGTCCCGGAAAAGATGCCCGATAAAAACGTTTGGGGGCCCGGGGAGGGACGTTTGGGGATACAAAACTGCGGCCCACATGAGTTGGTGGGGGACTGAAAAGGAAAGGCCCGAAGCATTGTCTGGTGAAATTGGGGTGGATTTTTAACCCCGGGGCAAAAAGAAGGGGGGCAGGAGCGCTAGGGGGAGGTGGAGGAGATGGGGGGAGGGGGGGCGGAAAAACAGATGACCCCCTTTCACGGGGCAGTATTGTGGAAATGGAAGGCAGGGAGCCCCCCGGAGTCCCCTTGTGCAGGGTGGCCCGGCCCGCATGTTTATTTGGGCCCGGCTAGTGACGGCGAATAGTCAGCATCGGCAAGGGAATTTAAATTCTGGGTCTCCGCCCCATTTTGGGCCCTCGGTACCGGTCCAAAATGGGAGCCTTTTTTTCCCGCTTTTGAGAGGGAGGACAAACTCAAATACTTTGGGAAATCCTTCCCCCTAATTTAGGCGGCATTTGTCCCTTTTTGAAGGTCTGGGCCCAGGGGGTTTTTTCAGGGGTAAAGTACTTTCTGCCGCGGCTGCTGGGGGGGGAAAGGTTTTTGGGGGTTTGAAACCCGTACCAGCTCCATCGGGAGCCCAAAAAAATAAGTCTGGGGTCAATGTGAGCAGTTCCCTTTTCCCCCCCCTAGTGAGGGGGGGCAGTCGCCAGCAGTGAAAGGGCCCGGGCGTTCTGAACCAAAAAAGGTGGGGGGCCTACTTGGACAGCCCCTCTGCCACCTCATTTTTGAAGATCCGTGGTACTGGGCCCGCCAAAAAGGGATATGTGGGCCCCAACTTGCCCGGGGGGCGTGGAGAAAACTGTCCTGCCCGGGGCCCCTAAATGTGGCATCAGAGGGGGGTGTTCAGTGCGGCGGGGGGGATCGTTCCCCAAGGAGAAAAACCCCCTTGTCCACGGGAAATTTTGGAAAGCCCGACCCTTTTTCCCAAAATGAATCAGGGTGGATGGCCAGGGTTTCCCACACACCCAAAGCCTTAGGGTTTAGAATAATTTAGCCTTTACGCTCCAAACCCAAATGTGAGAAATGAGTTGGGGTTCAACTATGCCCCCAGCCACTATTTGTGCCGCCACCGCCTGGGTGCCAAAAAAATTGCGGCCAGTTTTCCATCTGCCCCAACCCCTTTTTTCCAGGGGAAATGGTATTGCCCCCCACCTCAACACATGTCCTTGTGCCACTCTATGAAACCCCATGCTCCCGCCGCCGTGACCTCCCCTCTCAAATCTTGTCCCCCTTGTGGCTTTCCCCCTTTTTTTGCCGCCTCCGAATTTAAATTTTTGCCACCCCTTTATCTCTTACTGCTGCCGCCCTGACCCCACACTGTGTGATTGTTTCCCCTTGTGCCCTAATATGTTTTTGCGCCCCCCAGAAAGTCATTTTGCCACTGTCTGACCCCATTTCTGCCCAATGTGGGGTATTTCCGTGACCTTTTTTTTTTTTTGTCATTGTGCCACTCTGTGATCTATTCCTGTTTTTGCACCTCCAGAATGTCATTGTAGGCCAATCTGTGGCTACTCCTGTTTTTGCCACCTCCAGATTGTCTTTGTGCACTCTCTGGACCTCATGCTGCTGTGGCTGCCGCCGTCACCTCCACACTCTGTCTCTGATGTTGCCACGAGCCCTCAGCTTGTTTTTTTCCGCTTTCGCTTAGCATGACTTATCAGGCTACATTCCCGCTTGAGTTTTTTTGGTCAGTTATTGCCCTCTTAAGTGCCCAGGGAATTTTTTAGTGAAGTGATTCTAAGATGCGGCAGCTGTTCTTGTGCGTGTCATACTAAAACACAACATTGTAATGAAGACCAAACCAGCTCCCTCTGCTTATTTAAGCATGGCACATACGTTCTACAGCAACCTGAAGGCTCTGTGGCAGCCTGGAAATAGGTCTTTTTATATGCGGATTCGTGCCGAGTAATCGGACAAGATTTATTTTTGTCAGGGAAGAAAATTCGTGGCGAAGTGACCGAATCGTAATTTTGTGGGGAAAAAAAAAATTATTCGCCCATCTCTAATCCTGACCCTCAATTAGTATTATGGTTTTTAGGCATACATGCCAACTCTCCCGTTTTTGGCGGGGGGGTCCCGCTATTTGGTGTTCTTAGGGTCCCCCTCCGCCCTCCCGGGGGAGTTGCATTCCTCTCGCCGCCAGAAGGCGGGGCGGGGGGTCTTTAAATGGCCGCGGCGACTAAAGTGTTGCGATAGGTGCGTTATCTGGCGCCGACCGGGCGCTCCTACAGGCGGGGTAAGCGGCGTGCGCGCAATTCACCCGCCGGAGTCTCGCTGGTTGCAGGTGTGGGAGGCAGGAGGGATTGTCATCTCCCTCTCCTCCCCTAGGATGTCGGCGCCTGGTTGTGTGCGCCGCACCATACAGGTCTGCGGCGCCGCAGGGGCAAGTGAGGCGCGGCTGCAAGGGGAGTGACGCGCGGCTTGCTCTCACTTCACCCTTGTTTCCCTCCGCGCACTGAGGAGATCGTCCGGATAGCTGGCCGTGCTGCAGGAAGCCTGCATGGTGAGGTAAGTGGATTTTGATTTTTTATTTTTATTAGCTATATGGGGGATCTGCACTGGCACAATGGGGGCACTACCTGGCAACAGAGGGGACATCTTCCTGGCAACAGAGGGGGCATCTACTGGCAACAGAGGGGAACATCTACCTGGCAACAGAGGGGGCAATCTACCTGGCTAAAAGAGGGGGCACTACCAGGCAATCAGATGGGGGCCATCTTTGGCAACAATGGGGGCACTACATGGCAACAGAGGGGGGCAATACCTGGCAACAGAGGGGGGCATCTACCTGCAACAGAGGGGAGATATACCTCGGCAACTATGGGGGCACTACCTGGCAAACAAGAGGGAGCATCTACCTGGCAACAGAGGGGGCAATACTGGCAACAGAGGGGCATCTACTTGGCAAACAGAGGGGGCTATACCTGGCAAAATGGGGGGCACTACGGCAAAGAGGGGGGGCATTGCTTGGCAACAATGGGGGCACTACCTGGCAAAAGAGGAGGACATTACCTGGCAACAGATGGGGCATCTACCTGGCAAACAAATGGGGGGCACTACTGGCAACAGACGGGAGCATTTCTCTGGCAACAATTGGGGGACTACATGGCAACAATGGGGCATACCTGGCAACAGGGGGGCACTACCTGGAAACAGAGGGGCACTACCTGGCCAACAGATGGGGGCATATACCTGGCAAACAGAGGGGACATTACCTGGCACAGAGGGGTGGAATCTAACTGCAAAGTGGGAGCACCTACATGGAAACAGAGGGGGCATCTACCTGGCAACGAGGGGGCATCTACCTGGCAAAACAGAGCGGGCTCTACCTGGCTAACAAGGGGGGCACCTCCCTGGTTACAAATGGGGGAACTACCTGGCTAACAATGGGGGCACCTACCTGGTAACAAAGGGGGTCACCTACCTGGCTACAGGGGGGCATCTACTTGGCTTCAAGGGGCTTTCTACCTCCCTGTAAGGGCACTACCTGCTTATGGGGGGTTACTACCTGGTTTATAAGGGCATCTACCTGGCTTTCTTCCAAAGCCGTTATGCAGTTAGGTGGAGTGGGTGTGGCTTTTCGAAGGGGCGTGGCATACCGGAAAGATGGGCGGCGCCCACTAACATCTCCTGCTTTTTCATTTTCAAAAGTTGGCAACTATGTTTTTAGGTCTTCTTAAGATGAACTTCTCACTCTGTGGTGCTTTCTGGATCCAGCAGCTCAGTCGCCCTGATACCCCTGGAGCCGCCCGGGAGAGGCGAGTTATTCCTAAAACAACCTGAAAAAACCTCTTATGATTAGAATTACAGATAAGATAAGGGTTAAAAAGTTCAGGTTCGGGACAGAGTTGGTGAATCTGAGCAGTGACAGATTCCCGGCTGTGTCTGTGTTACAAAATTTTTTGCCATAAAGCTAAGTTTCATTGTTCCATGTTCAAAGTTCCATGACACAGTTTACAAAACCTATTTTAGCCATACATGCCAACTCTCCCGTTTTTGGCGGGGGGGGGGGGGGCCGCGGTTTGGGGTCCCCCCCGCCCTTCCGGGAGAGCTGGCATTCCTCCCGCCGCCAGCAGGCGGTGGGGGTTCTTTAATTGGCCACAGCGACAGAGTAGTGCTGGTGCGCTACTCTGCCGCCGCCGGGCCGCTCCTACAGGCGGGTGAAGCGGCCGCTGCGCCCGCTTCACCCGCCCGGAGTCTCGCTGTGCGGGGAGGAGGCAGGAGGAAACGTCCCCCCTCCCCTCCTCCTCCTGTATGTACGGCGCCGATGGCGCTCACATACAGGTCAGCGGGGCCAGGGGAAGTGACGCGCGGCTGCACTCACTTCCCCTGGCCGCTGAGGAGATCGGCCGGGAGATGTCGGAGCTGCAAAGGGGCCTGGTGAGGTGAGTGGGTTTTATTAATTTTTTTTTATTAGTTATTTGGGGGGCTCTACCTGGCTACAATGGGGGGGGGGCTCTACCTGGCTGACAGAGGGGGGCTCTACCTGGCTACAATGGGGGGAGGGCTCTACCTGCCTGACAGAGGGGGCATCTACCTGGCTACAATGGGGGGGGGGGGGGCTCTACCTGGCTGACAGAGGGGGGCTCTACCTGGCTACAATGGGGGGGTCTACCTGGCTGACAGAGGGGGGCTCTACCTGGCTGACAGAGGGGGGGGGGCTCTACCTGGTGACAGACGGGGGCAACTACCTGGCTGACAGAGGGGGCATCTACCTGGCTGACAGAGGGGGGCTCTACCTGGCTACAATGGGGGGGTCTACCTGGCTGACAGAGGGGGCATCTACTTGGCTGACAGAGGGGGGCTCTACATGGCTACAATGGGGGGGCTCTACCTGGCTGACAGAGGGGGGCATCTACCTGGCTTACAGAGAGGGGCTCTACCTGGCTTTCAGAGGGGGGCAACTACCTGGCTTACAGAGGGGGGGCAACTACCTGGCTTACAGAGGGGGGCTCTACCTGGCTTACAGAGGGGGGGCAACTACCTGGCTTACAGATGGGGGGCAACTACCTGGCTTACAGAGGGGGGCAACTATCTGGCTTACAGAGGGGGGCATCTACCTGGCTTCCAGAGGGGGGCATCTACCTGGCTTACAGAGGGGGCAACTACCTGGCTTACAGAGGGGGGCTCTACCTGGCTTTCAGAGGGGGCATCTACCTGGCTTACAGAGGGGGGCAACACTGGCTTACAGAGGGGGCTCTACCTGGCTTACAGAGGGGGGGGGGCTCTACTTGGCTTACAGAGGGGGCAACTACCTGGCTTACAGAGGGGGCAACTAACTGGCTTACAGAGGGGGCAACAAACTGGCTGACAGAGGGGGGCTCTACCTGGCTACAATGAGGGGGGGCTCTACCTGGCTGACATAGGGGGCATCTAACCTGGCTGACAGAGGGGGGCTCTACCTGGCTACAATGGGGGGGTCTACCTGCTACAGGGGGCTCTACCTGGCTACAATGGGGGAGGGCTCTAACTGCCTGACAGAGGGGGCTCTACCTGGCTACAATGGGGGGGGCCCTACCTGGCTGACAGAGGGGGCATCTACTGTACAATGGGGGGGTCTACCTGGCCCGACAGAGGGGGCTCTACCTGGCTGACAGAGGGGGGGCTCTACCTGGCTGACAGAGGGGGGGAACTACTGGCTTTACAGGAGGGGGCATCCCACCTGGCTGACAGAGGGGGGCTTTTACCTTGGGTACAATGGGGGGGTCTACCTGGCTGACAGAGGGGGCATCTACTTGGCTGACAGAGGGGGGCTCTACCTGGCTACAATGGGGGGGCTGTACCTGGCTGACAGAGGGGGGCATCTACCTGGCTTACAGAGAGGGGCTCTACCTGGCTTTCAGAGGGGGGCAACTACCTGGCTTACAGAGGGGGGGCAACTACCTGGCTTACACCGGGGGGCAACTACCTGGCATACAGATGGGGGGCAACTACCTGGCTTACAGAGGGGGGCAACTAACTGGCTTACAGAGGGGCATCTACCCGGCATACAGAGGGGGGCAACTACCTGGGTTACAGAGGGGGGCTCTACCTGGGTTACAGGGGGGCAACTACCCGGCTTTCGATGGGGGGCAACTACCTGGCTTACAAGGGGGCAACTATTTTGGCTTACAGAGGGGGGGCATTTTTACCTGGCCTTACAGAGGGGGGCAATAACTGCTTACAGAGGGGGCTCCCACCTGGCTTACAGAGGGCATCTACTGGCTTACAAGAGGGGGGCAAACTACTGGCTTACAGAGGGGGGCTCTCCTGGCTTACAGGGGGGGGCTCACTGGCTTACAGAGGGGGCAACTACCTGGCTTACAGAGGGGGCAACTACCTGGCTGACAGAGGGGGCATCTACCTGGCTGACAGAGGGGGGCTCTACCTGGCTAAAATGTGGGGGGTCTACCTGGCTGACAGAGGGGGCATCTACCTGGCTGACAGAGGGGGGCACTACCTGGCTACAATTGGGGGGGGGGCTCCTTTTCCTGGCTGACAGAGGGGGGCATCTACCTGGCTTACAGAGAGGGGCTGTACCTGGCTTTCAGAGGGGTCAACTCCCGGCTGACGGGGGGGCATTTTACCTGCTTACAGAGAGGGCTCGGTACTGGCTTTCAGAGGGGTCAACTACCTGGCTTCCAGAGGGGGGCAATACCTGCTTACGAAGGGGGGGGCAACTACTTGCTTCCAGGGGGGCATCTACCTGGCTTACAGAGGGGGCAACTACCCGGTTCAGAGGGGGGCATCTACCTGGCTTACAAGGGGCAACTTTTGGCTTACAGAGGGGGGGGCTCTACCCACTTCAGGGGGGGGCAACACCTGGCTTACAAGGGGGCAACTACCGGCTTACCAGAGGGGGCATTACCTGGTATCAATAGGGGGCAACTACCTGGCTTCAAAAAGGGGGGAACTACCTGGCTTCTAAAAAGGGGAAACTACCTGGTCTAAAGGGGGGAAATCCCGGCTACTAAAGGGGGCAACTCCTGGAACAAAGGGGCATTACTCGGCTACAAGGGGGATTTTCCTGCCTTAAGGGGCACACCTGTTATGGGGGCACTACCTGGGTATAAGGGCATTAAATGGTTCTTCCCAAGCCTATGGTTGGGGAGTGGGTGGGGCTTTTTTAAGGGGCGTGGCACATTATAAAGATGGGCGTGTTCATGCAATTTTTTTGCCGCGGCGCGCTACGCGCGATGCCCTCTTTGATCCCCTGCTTTTCCATTTTCAAAAGTTGCCAACTATGATTACCACCACTTTTGCAGTAAAATAAATAAGGGGGGTAAATGGAACGGTCAGAAGGGGAGTAAAAGGGATGGTCAGTAAGGGGGGTAAATGGGACGGTCTGTACAGGGGGGGTAAATAGGACAATCAGGAAGGGGAGTAAATGGGACGGTCAGGACAGGGGGGTAAGTGGGACGGTCAGGACAGGAGGGTAAATAGGACGGTCAGGACGGGGGTAAATGGGGGGAAACGGGCGGGGGGTAAATGGGATGCGGGAAAAGGGTAAATGGGACGGTCAGGACGTGGGGTAAATGCAATGGTCAGGACAGGGGGGGGGGGGATTTTCCCTTTGTACCATTTGGAGAATGATGTTTCATGCACATGAGTGCCGCGGTCAGGTCACCTCGCTTCCGGGCTTTTTTCTCTATGACAGCAAAAATTTCGGGAATTATTTCTCCAGCTTTTTTATTCCTCAAAAGACGTCGTCCTCAGTCAGGAGCTTCTAGAACAACGTGAATCCTGGAGGAAATTTTTGAAATAAATTTTCATGTTTTTGACATATTTGACTCCGGTTCCCGGGCTTCAAAAAAAAAGGGCGTGGTGAATTTTCCTTTTTCTAAAAATTTCCCCCTTTTAAACAAAGCCTTTAAACTGCAATTACGCTAAATTCTGCTGGGGCGCTTAGGGGGTTTTATTTTCTTTTTCCCGCTCCCAAATATTTATATGTACCATGGAAATGAGCGAGATCAGAGATCAGTATTGTACTTCTATTTCCCTTAAAGGGACGCTCTAACCACATTGATAAGCTTTAGACATGTAGGTAAAAGTACATTAAAACTTTTACCAAATAATTTGTTGTTCTGATTTTGCTTTCTTTCAGAGTTTGAGCAGATCTTATCTCCTCCCTGCTCTAGCAGTGGTTGGGATGTGGACGTCACTCCCACTCTGTCTTACCAGCAGGATGGAGCTAGATAGATGGATAGATAGACAGACAGAC
This sequence comes from Phyllomedusa bahiana, assembly GCA_025379985.1. NCBI lineage: Eukaryota > Metazoa > Chordata > Amphibia > Anura > Hylidae > Phyllomedusa > Phyllomedusa bahiana. Next base: position 13,226 of record JAODAL010044618.1, on the reverse strand, counting down.
AGATATATAGATAAATATGGGATAGATAGATAGATAGAAAGATAGATAGATAGATATGAGATAGATAAATAGATAGATATGGGATGGATAGATAGATAGATAGATAGATAGATATGGGATGGATAGATAGATAAATAGATAGATATGGGATGGATAGATAGATAAATAGATAGATATGGGATGGATAGATAGATAGATAGATAGATAGATATGGGATGGATAGATAGATAGATAGATAGATATGGGATGGATAGATAGATAGATAGATAGATAGATAGATAGATAGATATGGGATAGATAGATATGAGATAGATATGATAGATAGATAGATAGATAGATAGGAGATGGATATGAGATAGATAGATAGATAGATAGATAGATAGATAGATAGATAGATATGAGATAGATAGATATGAGATGATAGATAGATAGATAGTAGATAGATAGATAGATTAGATAGATAATAGATATGAGATAGATAGATAGATAGATATGGGATAGATAGATAGATATGGGATAGATAGATGGATAGATAGATAGATAGGAGATGGATATGAGATAGATATGAGATAGATAGATGGATAGATAGATAGATAGATAGATAGATAGATAGATAGATAGATAGATAGATAGGAGATGGATATGAGATAGATAGATAGATAGATAGATATGAGATAGATAGATAGATAGATAGATATGAGATAGATAGATATGAGATAGATAGATAGATATGAGATAGATAGATAGATAGATAGATAGATATGAGATAGATAGATATGCAATAGACAGATAGATAGATATGAGATAGATAGATATGGGATAGATAGATAGATAGATAGATAGATAGATAGATAGATGATAGATAGATAGATAGATAGATAGATAGATAGATATGAGATAGATAGAGGGCCGCCATTATGGGGGTACAGCCAGTACTCCCGTATGGGGCCCGGCCGTTCTGTGAAGCAAGGGGGGGCAATCAGCTTGTTCTCACTACCATGTCCGCTGTTTTTACGTCAATTATGGAGGGGGGGCTATAAGTGGGGCCCGCACACATGTGAGGGGTCCGTGCTCCGCCTCCATGTCTCAGCTGCGCACCGCTCAGTAGCTGTACATGATAGCCTAGGCAGTTTCACTGTAACTTAGTCTCCTCCTCCGTGCTGTGACAGGAGCAGCCGGGCGCCTCCTCCCTATGTCCGCGTCGATCCGCCAGACTTCGCCCACAGGGGGCCCCTCCTCCCGATGGGCGGAACTTCAAATTAAATTTGGGTGGCTCCGCCCCATATGGGCGGAGTCTCGTGGATGCGGCGCGGACAGAGCGAGGAGGCGCCCGGCTGCTCCTGTCACAGCACGGAGGAGGAGACTAAGTTACAATGAAACTGCCTAGGCTATGCATGTACACCTACTGAGCGGCGCGCAGCTGAGACATGGAGGCGGAGCACGGACCCCTCACATGTGTGCTGGCCCCAATTATAGCCCTCCCTCTCCTACCTTGTGGGGCCCCTGGCAAAGCCCCCGCTCGCTAGCACTGTGGGGCCCCGACAAAGCCCCCGCTCGCTAGCACTGTGGGGCCCCTGGCAAAGCCCCCACTCGCTAGTACTGTGGGGCCCCTGACAAAGCCCCCGCTCGCTAGCACTGTGGGGCCCCTGACAAAGCCCCCGCTCGCTAGCACTGTGGGGCCCCTGGCAAAGCCCCCGCTCGCTAGCACTGTGGGGCCCCTGACAAAGCCCCCGCTCGCTAGCACTGTGGGGCCCCTGGCAAAGCCCCCGCTCGCTAGCACTGGGGGGCCCCGCCAAAGCCCCCCCTCGCTAGTACTGTGGGGCCCCTGGCAAAGCCCCCACTCGCTAGTACTGTGGGGCCCCTGGCAAAGCACCCACTCGCTAGCACTGTGGGGCCCCTGGTAAAGCCCCCGCTCGCTAGCACTGTGGGGCCCCTGGCAAAGCCCCCACTCGCTAGCACTGTGGGGCCCCTGACAAAGCACCCACTCGCTAGTACTGTGGGGCCCCTGACAAAGCACCCACTCGCTAGCACTGTGGGGCCCCTGGCAAAGCCCCCCTCGCGAGGACAGTAGGGCCCCTGGGAAAGCCCCCACTCGCTAGTACTGTGGGGCCCCTGGCAAAGCCCCCGCTCGCTAGTACTGTGGGGCCCCTGGCAAAGCACCCACTCGCTAGCACTGTGGGGCCCCTGACAAAGCCCCCACTCGCTAGCACTGTGGGGCCCCTGGCAAAGCCCCCGCTCGCTAGCACCATGGGGCCCCTGGCAAAGCCCCCGCTCGCTAGCACCGTGGGGCCCCTGGTAAAGCCCCCGCTCGCTAGCACTGTGGGGCCCCTGGCAAAGCCCCCGCTCGCTAGCACCGTGGGGCCCCTGGTAAAGCCCCCGCTCGCTAGTACTGTAGGGCCCCTGACAAAGCCCCCACTCGCTAGCACCGTGGGGCCCCTGGTAAAGCCACCTACCTACGGGAAGGGGCCTATATAACTAACTACTTATGGGGATGGGGGTTATATACCTAACTACCAGGGCACTAAGGGGGTAATTGTTATCTTTTGGGCACTATGGATGTGGAGTTTGTACATGGGGAAGACAAAGGAGGGAGGATGATAGAAGAGTGAGGAGTCTCAGGCGTTTGTGTTGTGAATTCTGCAGGGATGGGTGGTGTCCAGGAAAAGTCCTCATGGTGTCCAGGACCGGATGGAGAAGAAAAGGGAAAGTGAACGAATTATCAGACGACGTCACCTGTGAGTCACTAAATATAACTGTACTGTGTGCACTTGTATCTACCATTATGTATGAAAACTGTCTAGGTGTAAGACTTTCTTTGTTGTCCATAACAACCAATCAGAGTCCATAGTGACCAATCAGAGTCCATAGCGACCAATCAGAGCTCCTCTTTATAGTGCTCTGAAAAAATGTAAGGTGAACTCTGATTGGTTGCTATGAGCTCTGATTGGTTGCTATGGGCTCTGGTTGCTATGAGCTCTGATTGGTCGCTATGGGCTCTGATTGGTTACTATGGGCTCTGATTGGTTGCTATGAGCAACAAAGAAAGTCTTACACCTAGACAGTTTTCATACAAGTCCCCCTGTATGGTGGTAATATTGGTGTTTTTGTAATGGATTCTATTTAGTAACAGTATTGTGGCATTATTCTACATCCTTGGAGATATGTGGTGATGATGTGGCCTTATTACTTGGTCAATGTATATTGTGGTTATTGGTAATATCGGCTTTAGTTTGGTCAGTAACATTATAGTGATATCAGTCACCATATGTAGTGATATGTGGCAATATTATTCGGTCTTTGTATATTGTTGGGTTATATTGGTCTGGCTATTCTGGTTTGGTCCAAACAATACTGTAGAGGTATTAGTCACTATATGCAGTGATATGTGGCGGTACTAATTCGGTCTTTGTATATTGTTGGGTTATATTGGACTGGGTTATACTGGTTTGGTCAGTAACATAGGGGTGACTCACGTTGATCATGCAGTGTTATTTGCTGACCCTTGTAATTACGTACTCATTACTGCAATATAGATAAACTATATGTTGAAACAATTCAACAAGAATTAAATCCAAGGACAATGGCGCAATTTGCATTTTTAGCAGTGGCTGCTGGGCGTGGTTGTTAGGGGGTAGCAATGGGATTGACGGGGGCGGGTTGACGGGGGCAGGGTTGATGGGGGGGGGGGCCCAGGTGCTTTAGCTGTAGGGGGCCCTGAAATTTCTCATGGCAGCCCTGGATAGATAGATAGATAGATAGATAGATAGATAGATAGATAGATAGATAGATAGAGAGATAGAGATAATGCTAAATATTTCCACATGCTTCCTCAAAGGAGCTCCCTCTGATGACAAATAAAGTTTTGCTATTTTATAGCCGAACATCCTGCTTGGACAGTGTCTTTCCACTGAAAAGTAAAAGGTGATAAGCAACAACTGCTTAACTAGTGGTGCATTCAACAAAGAGTAAGTAAATTACAACCAAAATGAAACAGTCATTATGAAATTGCTAATTTGATAGTTTATCAAAAAAGAAAAAATATATATTATCAGACTTACCCAGCGTTGTCCAGGTTTATTAATGAGAACTGTTTGTTTTTTGTGTTTGGTTAAAACCTAATTTGCACCTGGTCAGAGTGGAAATGCCTTGGCTCTACTGGGGAGTTTCTGCTGCTCATCTGTCTCGCTGAGACTGCAGTCATGCCCCACTCTGATGGGAAGTTTCAGCAGGTTGCTGTTGGCTACGACATATCTGCTCAGCCTGGAAATGCGCTAGGATCTGCTGGGAAGTCTTTGTTGCTCCTCTGTCTTGTGAAGATTGCAGTTATGCATCAGTCTGCTGGGAGCCTCTTCTGCTTGTCTGAAACCGCAGTCATGCCTTAGTCTGCTGGAGAGTCCGTACTGCTAGTCTGAAACTGCAGTTATGCCTTGGTCTGCTCGGGGGTCTCTGCTGATTGCCTGAAACTGCAGTCATGCCTTAGTCTGGTGGGGAGTCTCTGCTGCTCATCTGAATCTGCAGTCATGCCTTAGTCTGCTCGGGAGTCTCTACTGCTTGTCTGAAACTGCAGTCATGCCTTAGTCTGCTGGAGAGTCTCTGCTGCTCACCTGAAACTGCAGTCCTCACTTAGTCTGCTGGGGAGTCTCTGCTGCTCATCTGAAACTGCAGTTATGCCTTAGTCTCTCTGGAGTCTCTACTGATCGTCTGAAACTACAGTTATGCCTTATTCTGCTGGAGAGTCTCTGTGGCTCATCTGATACTGCAGTCATGCCTTCGTCTGCTGGGGAGCCTCTGCTGCTCATCTGAAACTGAAATCATGCCTTAGTCTGCTGGGGAGCCTCTGCTGCTCATCTGAAACTGCAGTCAAGCCTTAGTCTGCTGGGAAGCCTCTGCTGCTCATCTGAAAATGCAATCATGCCTTAATCTACTGGGGAGCCTCTGCTGGTCATCTGAAACTGCAGTCATCCCTTAGTCTGCTGGGCAGTCTCTGCTGCTTGTCTGAAACTGCAGTTATGCCTTAGTCTGCTGGGGAGTCTCTGCTGCTCGTCTGAAACTGCAGTCATGCCTTAGTCTTTTGGGGAGCCTCTGCTGCTCACCTGAAACTGCAGTCATGCCTTAGTCTGCTGGGGAGTCTCTGCTGCTTGTCTGAAACTGCAGTCATGCCTTAGTCTGGTGGGGAGTCTCTGCTGCTCATAAATCTACTGCGGTCATCCCTTAGTCTTCTGGGGAGTCTCTGCTGCTTGTCTGAAACTGCAGTTATGCCTTAGTCAGCTGGGGAGTCTCTGCTGCTCGTCTGAAACTGCAGTTATGCCTTAGTCTTCTGGAGAGCCTCTGCTGCTCACCTGAAACTGCAGTCATGCCTTAGTCTGCTGGGGAGTCTCTGCTGCTTGTCTGAAACTGCATTAATGCCTTAGTCTTCTGGGGAGTCTCTGCTGCTAGTCTGAAACTGCAGTAATGCCTTAGTCTTCTGGGGAGCCTCTGCTGCTCACCTGAAACTGCAGTTATGCCTTAGTCTGCTGGGGAGTCTCTGCTGCTTGTCTGAAACTGCATTTATGCCTTAGTCTTCTGGGGAGCCTCTGCTGCTCACCTGAAACCGCAGTCATGCCCTAGTCTGCTGGGGAGCCTCTGCTGCTCACCTGAAACTGCAGTCATGCCTTAGTCTGCTGGGGAGTCTCTGCTGCTCTACTGAAACTGCAGTCATGCCTTAGTCTTCTGTGGAGTCTCTGCTGTTTATCTGAAACTGCAGTCATGCCTTAGTCTGCTGGGGAGTCTCTGCTGCTTGTCTGAAACTGCAGTACTGACTTAGTCTGCTGGGGAGTCTCTGCTGCTCACCTGAAACTGCAGTCAAGCCTTAGTCTGCTGGGGAGTCTCTGCTGTTCATCTGAAAACTGCAGTCCATGCCTTAGTCTGCTGGGAGTCTCTGCTGCTTGTCTGAAACTGCAGTCCTGCCTTAGTCTGGTGGGGAGTCTCTGCTGCTCATCTATCTAATCCGTTCATCCCTACGTGTTCAGGGGAGTATCTGCTGATGGTGTGAAACTGCGGGTATGCCTTAGTCTGCTGGGGTGTCTCTGCTGCTAGTCTGAAACTGCAGTCATGCCTTAGTCTTTTGGGGAGCCTCTGCTGCTCACCTGAAACTGCAGTCATGCCTTCGTCTGCTGGGGAGACTCTGCTGCTTGTCTGAAACTGCAGTCATGCCTTAGTCGGGTGGGAGCCCTTTTGCTGCTCATCTATCTACTGCGGTCATCCCTTAGTCTTCTGGGGAGTCTCTGCTGCTTGTCTGAAACTGCAGTCATGCCTTAGTCTTGTGGGGAGCCTCTGCTGCTCACCTGAAACTGCAGTCATGCCTTAGTCTGCTGGGGAGCCTCTGCTGCTTGTCTGAAACTGCAGTCATGCCTTAGTCTGCTGGGGAGCCTCTGCTGCTCACCTGAAACTGCAGTCATGCCTTAGTCTGCTGGGGAGTCTCTGCTGCTCGTCTGAAACTGCAGTTATGCCTTAGTCTTCTGGAGAGCCTCTGCTGCTCACCTGAAACTGCAGTCATGCCTTAGTCTGCTGGGGAGTCTCTGCTGCTTGTCTGAAACTGCAGTCATGCCTTAGTCTGCTGGGGAGTCTCTGCTGCTCACCTGAAACTGCAGTCAAGCCTTAGTCTGCTGGAGAGTCTCTGCTGTTCATCTGAAACTGCAGTCATGCCTTAGTCTGCTGGGGAGTCTCTGCTGCTCACCTGAAACTGCAGTCATGCCTTAGTCTGGTGGGGAGTCTCTGCTGCTCATCTATCTACTGCGGTCATCCCTTAGTCTTCTGGGGAGTTTCTGCTGCTTGTCTGAAACTGCAGTCATGCCTTAGTCTTCTGGGGTGTCTCTGCTGCTCACCTGAAACTGCAGTCATGCCTTAGTCTTCTGGGGAGCCTCTGCTAGTCACCTGAAACTGCAGTCATGCCTTAGTCTGCTGGGGAGTCTCTGCTGCTCGTCTGAAACTGCAGGGATGCCTTAGTCTGCTGGGTAGCCTCTGCTGTTCATCTGAAACTGTAGTCAAGCCTTAGTCTGCTGGGTAGCCTCTGCTGCTCACCTGAAACTGCAGTCATGCCTTAGTCTTCTGGGGAGCCTCTGCTAGTCACCTGAAACTGCAGTCATGCCTTAGTCTGCTGGGGAGTCTCTGCTGCTCGTCTGAAACTGCAGTTATGCCTTAGTCTGCTGGGTAGCCTCTGCTGTTCATCTGAAACTGCAGTCATGCCTTAGTCTGCTGGGGAGTCTCTGCTGCTTGTCTGAAACTGCAGTCATGCCTTAGTCTGCTGGGGAGTCTCTGCTGCTCATCCATCTCTCTGACACTGCAGTCATGCCTTAGTCTGCTGGGGAGTCTCTGCTGCTTGTCTGAAACTGCAGTCATGCCTTAGTCTGGTGGGGAGTCTCTGCTGCTCATCTATCTACTGCGGTCATCCCTTAGTCTTCTGGGGAGTTTCTGCTGCTTGTCTGAAACTGCAGTCATACCTTAGTCTTCTGGGGAGCCTCTGCTGCTCACCTGAAACTGCAGTCATGCCTTAGTCTTCTGGGGAGACTCTGCTAGTCACCTGAAACTGCAGTCATGCCTTAGTCTGCTGGGGAGTCTCTGCTGCTCGTCTGAAACTGCAGTTATGCCTTAGTCTGCTGGGTAGCCTCTGCTGTTCATCTGAAACTGCAGTCATGCCTTAGTCTGCTGGGGAGTCTCTGCTGCGTGTCTGAAACTGCAGTCATGCCTTAGTCTGCTGGGGAGTCTCTGCTGCTCACCTGAAACTGCAGTCAAGCCTTAGTCTGCTGGGGAGGCTCTGCTGCTTGTCTGAAACTGCAGTCATGCCTTAGTCTGGTGGGGAGTCTCTGCTGCTCATCTATCTACTGCGGTCATCCCTTAGTCTTCTGGGGAGTTTCTGCTGCTTGTCTGAAACTGCAGTCATGCCTTAGTCTTCTGGGGAGCCTCTGCTGCTCACCTGAAACTGCAGTCATGCCTTAGTCTTCTGGGGAGCCTCTGCTAGTCACCTGAAACTGCAGTCAAGCCTTAGTCTGCTGGAGAGTCTCTGCTGCTCACCTGAAACTGCAGTCATGCCTTAGTCTGCTGGGGAGTCTCTGCTGCTCACCTGAAACTGCAGTCATGCCTTAGTCTTCTGGGGAGCCTCTGCTGCTCACCTGAAACTGCAGTCATGCCTTAGTCTGCTGGGAGTCTCTGCTGCTCACCTGAAACTGAGTCAGCTTAGTCTGCTGGAGCTCGCGTCACCTGAAACTGCAGTCATGCCTTAGTCTGCTGGGGAGTCTCTGCTGTTCATCTGAAACTGCAGTCATAATGTTTCTGTCATTTTGAAACTTTCTAAGTAATAATTAAATGCTCTTGTTTCTTGGCAACAAGTAGAATAATTCATGTAATTGTTACTTTGAGCAAATTAACAGTGATTCATTTTGTTCAGTCCTTTTAATTTGAATACAATAATCACTTGATCTCCCTGATACTGTTCATTATTGGTTACATAGTATTGATTGTCTTATAAGTGATTGTGACTCATTTTTCATACAGTTACTGCTGGTTAGCAAAGCTCAGGGCTGACTCCGTGTGATGTAACGCCGCGCTCCTGACCCCTCGCTCTGTTCGGTGATGACGTCTGACAGCTTGACTATCGGAGAATGTGACCTTGGAGTCATTATTACTATCGCATTCTGCTAAAAGGATTGTTGTGACCAGTGTGAAGAGCTGGTTAAGAAAATAGAGGCAAGGACGGCTTTCTTCACTATAGAATGTAGAGGATGTATAAGGACAGCACTCCATCAACATCCCGGGATGACCATTGTATTAGACCATAACACCAGGGAAAACTGTTGCTTGGTTACAAAGTCCTAAAATTACCTCAACATAATGCAAAATGTAGATGGCATAAAATGCAGCAAATACTAAGGCAGATAAAGCGCGTCCTTCCATATAACATCAGGAGGAGCTGCTGGAAGATGGAAATCACTTTCTATGATGAGGACAGGAGCTTCTAGGGTCATGGACTTCATACACAATGGACCAGAAGAAGGGGACCTCACCTGGTGTCCTAAGTGGTCAATCATCCTGGACCATGCAAGAGCAGTACAGGAGTTGTAGCACTGCACTGTAATGTAGAGAGGTGCTATAGACCACCAATCACTGCATGCACCTCACTAATACATGTAAGAGCAGTACAGGACATGTAGTACCACACTGTACTGTAGAGGCGCTATAGACCGCCAATCACTGCATGCTCCTCACTAGTACATGTAAGAGCAGTATAGGACATGTAGTACCGCACTGTACTGTAGGGTGGCGCTATACATTGCCAATCGCTGCATGCACCTAACTAATACATGTAAGAGCAGTATAGGACATGTAGTACCGCACTGTACTGTAGGGTGGCGCTATACAATGCCAATCGCTGCATGCACCTCACTAATACATGTAAGAGCAGTACAGGACATGTAGTACCGCACTGTACTGTAGAGAGGCGCTATAGACCACCAATCACTGCATGCACCTCACTAATACATGTAAGAGCAGTACAGGACATGTAGTTACCTACACTGTACTGTAGAGAGGCGCTATAGACCGCCAATCACTGCATGCATCTCACTAATACATGTAAGAGCAGTACAGGACATGTAGTACCGCACTGTACTGTAGAGAGGAGCTATAGACCACCAATCACTGCATACACCCCACTAATACATGTAAGAGCAGTACAGGACATGTAGTACTGCACTGTAATGTAGAGAGGTGCTATAGACCACCAGTCACTGCATGGACCTCACTTATACATGTAAGAGCGGTACAGGACATGTAGTACTGCACTGTAATGTAGAGAGGCGCTATATACTACCAATCACTGCATGCACCGTACTAATATATGTAGGAGCAGTAAAGGACTTGTAGTACCACACTTTGCTGTAGGGAGGCGCTATATATCGCCAATCACTGCATGCACCTCACTAGTACATGTAAGAGCAATACAGGACATGTAGTACCACACTGTACTGTAGAGAGGCGCAATAGACCCCCAATCACTGCATGCACCTCACTAATACATGTAAGAGCACTACAGGACATGTAGTAACCAGCACTGTAACTGTAGAGAGGCGCTATAGACCGTCAATCACTGCATCCACCTCACTAATACATGTAAGAGCAGTACAGGACATGTAGTACCGCACTGTACTGTAGAGAGGCGCTATAGACCACCAATCACTGCATGCACCTCACTAATACATGTAAGAGCCGTACAGGACATGTAGTACCGCACTGTATTATAGAGAGGCGCTATAGACTACCAATCACTGCCTGCACCTCACTAATACATGTAAGAGCAGTACAGGACATGTAGTACCACACTGTACTGTAGGGAGGCGCTATAGACCTCCAATCACTGCATGCACCTCACTAATAGATGTAAGAACTATACAGGACATGTAGTACCGCACTGTACTGTAGAGAGGCGCTATAGACCACCAATCACTGCATGCACCTCACTAATACATGTAAGAGCAGTAGAGGACATCTAGTACCGCACTGTACTGTAGAGAGGCGCTATAGACTACCAATCACTGCCTGCACCTCACTAATACATGTAAGAGCAGTACAGGACATGTAGTACCACACTGTACTGTACAGAGGCGTTATAGACCCCCAATCATTGTATGCACCTCACTAATACATGTAAGAGCAGTACAGGACATGTAGTACCGCACTGTACTGTAGGGAGGCGCTATAGACCGCCAATCACTGCATACACCTCACTAATACATGTAAGAGCAGTATAGGACATGTAGTACTGCACTGTACTGTAGAGAGGCGCTATAAACCCCCAATCACTGCATGTACCTCATTAATACATGTAAGAGCAGTACAGGACATGTAGTACCACAATGTACTGTAGAGAGGCGCTATAGAGCATCAATCCCTGCATGCACCTCACTAATACATGTAAGAGCAGTACAGGACATGTAGTACCGCACTGTACTGTAGAGAGGCGCTATAAACACCAATCACTGCCTGCACCTCACTAATACATGTAAGAGCAGTACAGGACATGTAGTACCGCTCTGTACTGTAGAGAGGCGCTATAAACACCAATCACTGCCTGCACCTCACTAATACATGCAAGAGCAGTACGTATGCAGAAAAGAAAAAAAAAAAAAAAAAAAGAGAGGGGGCGCACAATCGTGTTATACTGTTACAGGAAAACAGTGTATAATGGTTAAAATTGAGTTCTCACCTTTAAGTGTTGCGCTTTTAGTTTAGAGGCACAACACTCATAAGCACTTACAGGCTATTTATATTCCGTAGCCCTTAAAACGGCAGCCGCAGGTCTCCAGAACTCCCCTCCGTGCCCGGTGGAAGATAGACGCTGATCAGGAATACAGAAAAAAGTGACCCGGCGCACGTGCTGAAGAAAAGCCCGAGCTAAAGGCTTTTTGGTTTAAAAAAAGTAATTATTTCTTAAAAAGTTGCAAGATGTTATTCTCGCACCATTAAAAACAAAACATACAGATTAAAACTTGACACGTTTCGCGCGTGTGCCCCGCGCTTCTTCTGATGAAAGCGCGGGCACAACGCGCGAAACGCGTCAAGTTTTAATCTTATGTTTTGTTTTTAATGGTGCGAGAATAACATACTTGCACTTTTTAAGAATAAATACTTTTTTTAAACCAAAAAGCCTTTAGCTCGGGCTTTTCTCAGCACGTGCGCCGGGTCCATTTTTCTTTATCCTGATCTGCAAGAGCAGTACAGGACATGTTGTACCACACTGTGTAGAAACTGTAGTGCACAAGGTTACAGAACTCTAATGCTTACAGCTCATCATTAACTTAGGTAAACAACCTTCTGTGCTAGAGACAAGACTTAGTAGGGAGTGAATCACCATGGTTGGACTGACTGATTGAGAGAGGGATCTGATTCTGGCTGTTTAACTCTTTAGACGCCATAGTGGTCATGACCTGTAAGTGAAAAAGGAGCAGTGTTGTGAATCGTTCCGTTGTTCAATCATCTCCTCTTTGATGGTATTGCAGGGGGCAAAGCCGAAAAAAATGAAGACTTCTGCAGCTGCCTTGTTACTGCTCCTATTACTCTCTGTCGTAGGCTATAATCAGAGAGTCATGTTAGTTACCCTTTCTGCAATATCTATACAGTATATTGCAGAACAGTGGACAAGCGATCGCCCCACCTCGTGGTCACGAATTTTCAGGGGACTCCAAGTAAAAGTGAAATATATATATATATTGAAAAATATAAAAAGAATGAAAAAATAAAAAGGTTACACAGAATCAGTGTCGCTGCAAGTCAAATTTATTAAAAACTAACATTATTTATCCCATACGGTGGACACTGTAGAAGCAAAAAAAAAATCTTAATGCTAAAATTTGGACTAAAAAGTGATCAAAAGTCGTATGTGCCAATTATATCAATTAAAACTACATAACATCCAGCAAAAATCGAGCACAAAAACAGGTCAAAGGATGGAAAACATTAAAAGATATTGGTGGCAGAACATAGCGCTGAATACAGCAAACCCAACAAAAATGGAATAAATGGAATCGCACCGACCTGCAGAATCCAGATAACACATCTTTGATACTGAAGAGGGAACTCCAAACTTCAGTGTTCCCTAACTGCAGTCCTCAGGACCCACCAACAGGTCATGTTTTCAGGATCTCCCATAGAATACAATAACAATAATTATATCACCTGTGCACTGCTAAGGAGAGCCAGAAAACATGACCTCTTGGTGGGCCTTAAGGACTGGAGTTGGGGACCCCTGCCATACAATGAAACCCTGCATAGACTTTCTTTGGCTTTCCTAGTATATTACATGGTAGGTCAATATCACATTAACCCCTTACCAAAATATGACGCATGAGTATGGCATAGCGTTGGTAAAGGGCTTTGCAGCTAACACCTGGCGGTAATAGCACGGGATGGAGCTGGCTCCATTCCACGCTGTTTAACCCTATAGATGCTGCAGCAAATACGGCCGCTGTACCTAAATGAATGAGAAACGGTGTCGTGCACCATTCCTCACCTCCGACCACCCGCGGCGAGATCGTAGGGTGCCAATCAGTTAACATGGCAGCTGGAAGTGTGAAGACTGCTTCCATCACTGCATTGTTTTTCGCCATTGTCTATATAATGCAATAGGCTGTGAAAACGATCACACCCCATAGTAGGGAAGCCCCTAATGAGGACTCAATGTTAAAGTAAAAAAAAAT
>JAODAL010044617.1:0-32700 GCA_025379985.1 Phyllomedusa bahiana | reverse complement strand
TTTTTTTGGGGGAGACCGGGCCCTTCTTACTATAGATCTATGGGGAAGCGGGACGTTTTACATAGAGTCTATGGGAGACAGCGGGACGTTCTTACTATAGAGTCTATGGGAGACAGCAGGACGTTCTTACTATAGAAGTCTATGGGAGATGATTACAGTCATTTTTCCAGCGTTTTAAGAAAACGAAAAACGCTGAAAAAAACTGACGTTTTTCTGTGCAGTGTAGACATAGCCTAACAGATACCTGATAGTAGTGTCTGTCACTCATAGACTCATAGGCACATTGTAAACTTGTTCAAGAGGTATCGATTCACATGGGTCTATTAGTGATTGATGCCCTATTAGAAACATTAAAGGGGTTTTCTCACTACAAAGATCATATCTCAGATTATGGGGACAGTAAAGATAAGCACTTCTGTAATTGGTTTGCATTACCTAAGTCACGTAGTATAGTAAACATGAGCTATTCTGTGCATCATTAACTATTTTTTACAGCTGCTAGTCGGGACACGCCCCCATTTTCTGTGATTGGCTGGCTGATATTTCATTCAGCCTGTTCGGACACGCCTCCGGTCGGGAAACGCCCCAGACATGCTCCCTGTGCTGTGATTGGCTGGCTGACATTTCATTCAGCCTGTTGGGATACACCCCCAGACAGGAAACGCCCCAGACACGTCCCCTGCACTGTGATTGGCTGCCTGCACACTGTGTTTACTCCCCTCTGAGCTGTGGAAACTGATAGTGAAACCAGCTATGTGAGAAGGCTGCTGGCTGTATACTCATCTCCCATCTCTAAGGTGAATGAGCTGGCTAATTACTGACTGTTTAACTCATAGATCTCCTCATATAACACAGTCTTATATCCTGTGCTCCCTCCATATAACACAGTCTTTTATCCTGTGCTCCCTCCAAATAACACAGTCTTATATCCTGTGCACCCTCCATATAACACAGTCACACAGTCTCCTTCCTGATAACAGATAACATTCCTCACATGTGTTTCATCAGTTCAGGCTGTGTGTATAACAGATTATAGCACAGCAAGGAGCTTGTGGAGCCTGAAGCTCAAGGCTCTGCAGACAAAAGAAGCATGCAGGAGGCTGCAGAGCTGTCCTCTCCAGACACCCTTCCCCTTCCACTGCTAACACAGAATGATGATGTCACAGCTCTTGAGTGAGGGGAGATATGCCTCCTGGGAGGAGAGACACGCCTCCTGGGAGGAGAGACACGCCTCCTGGCAGGAGAGACACCCCTGGATTTGAAACTGAATCTCATAGAATTAGCTCAAGAGCACAAACGCTTCAAATGATAAAACCCCTTTAATTTAATACTTCTGTCAACCATACGCAACAGATGGTGGTTTGAACTAGAACCTAGAAACCAGCGCTGCTCCCCGCTTATCAAAAAGTAATTAATCAGATGGGGAATAAAATATAACTTTTAATGATGCCTAGATAAAAAGGTAGCCATAAACTACCCAAAAAATACATAGAACATAATAATATAAAAAAGCATGTCTGACCCTAAATTGCCCTATAACTACTCCACAAACCCTAGCCTAATAATACGGGATGTGCGCCCCAATAAGGGCGTTCCTGTCCGGAACCTAATACCTAAGACAATAGCCCTAAAAAATCCCTAACGAGTCCCATAGGCTTAGATGGCGTATTTTTCACCAGTACATCATGGAAAGATTGCAATGTACCTGTTAAGCAACACAAATGAGAATCTAGCTGGATGAGGACTAATTTTTAGTAGCCTCAGGTATATATGATAGAACAGGGGTCTCAAACTTATTTTCACTGAGAGCCACATCGGCTTTATGGTTGCCATCAAAGGGCCGTTAACTGTAAGACTGTATAAATGTAACTACAGTACTGCTTAACATATGCACGCTAGCAGATATCCGGGTATGTATCCCGCACGGGACTATGTAACCAGGAAATCCAAATCCAAGTAGCGGTAAAACATAGACGTCTTTATTGTATCCAGTAAAAAAGCACTACAGCAACATAACTCCCACACAGGTACAGAGATACAGACGCGTTTCGGGTACTCTACCCTTGCTCACTGTCTTAACATATAGTTAAATAGCCTGAGACACGCCAAATTTCATGCAAATAAAAAAGGCATAGAATGCGCCCTTATTTATGAGCCCGCTGTACAGGCGCATTCCAGCACTCGGGCGACAGTTCGGATCAGGTAAACCACTTTGCAAGTGCTCTACCTGTTCCGACTGTAATGCGCCCAGAAATGCCATAGCGAAGCTATAAATCTATAGATTCGTACAGTTCTAGTGCCCCGCCTCTCCCACGTCCCCCCGAGAACGGGCGCAATAGAAAGTGCTGCAGGCGCTATGTAAGGCGCCCGGGAGTGGAGTGCGGGAGATTTGAAAATGTATGAACGGGGCTGTGCCTGATATCCGGCTGAAAAGACGCCAGATTTCTGGTGCAGCCCTGTTCATGCATGTCACCCCCATATGCACCAAATGGAAGTATCCCCGCAGGCTTTCTACAATGGATGGACCTTTTTTTCTGGGTTGCTGATAAAGTAGTTTAAATTGTTCCAATAGAGATACTATGGTGCACCATGTGGTCATCAAAAGATGGCTGCTAAAATCACATGACCATGTTATATATATTTCACTGTATTGCCTTGTGAACGCCATTTTCAGCTCAGTCTCTGTACTGTACAGACTGCTCTTAGTTAGATAGCATTTTCCTCTCCATAGTTAGGGAGTTTGGTATTGCTGGCTGCATCTTTCCCACACCCAGAAGCTGTTAACAGAGTGCTTGGATTTGCTAAATAATATTCAGTGCCCAAAAGTTCAGTTTTTGCAGTTTTGGCAGTTCAGTAATTGTATAACCCTGTCTCCAAAACTCCTATGTGTCAAAGAGGCTTTTGGGCCTCAGGATGCCTCAGGATGCAGGGCCCTGTAGCAGCTGCTACTGTGGCACCTCCTATAGCTACGCCCCTGCTTGCAAGCTGTCCTCATCTTTTCAGTTAGCCATTGAAAGGAATGAAGTATTTTAGCCTCTCAGTTTTTTTCTGTAACTCTTTTCGTCACTAAGTTGTTCCACGGATCCAGTTTACTGTTATGGATGGTAATTCCAGCTTCTCATCACCTGTATAGGTATAAAAATTAACCAGAACATCTTCTCCCATAGACTTTAACTGGGTTCGAAATTTGAGTTTTAACTTCGAACCGAACTCACAAAAGTTTGAGGTTATAATCAAACTAGAACTTTTTACTGTTCGCTCAACATTAATCAGGCGCCATGACGTGAAGAAACTGCTCCAGGGCTCTGACCATGCCCAGGAGCAGTTTTCCATCTTGGCTGGGGTTACATAGCATGGCCGCAGGCGTGAAAATGTTATTTCCCGAGAAGTCAGCCAAGGCTTTGACTGCTAGAACACATCAGTGGTCAGTATCTTGGGTAACAAGCAGTAAACACACAAGAGGAATTAAAGTAGATATCAGGTGAAGGAAGCACATTTGATAATGCAGTATAGTTACAATGTGAAAGGGGATGTATCGCTTCATCAGTTCGTGTGTTTCATTGTATTTTCAGTTTCTCAGCTCCTCAAATCCAGGGGCATGTCTTCCCCTCCCAGCTCGGTGTTTCTTCACTGAAGGGGGATGACATCACCCCCCCCCTTCACTGTTCATGCTCGCTCCCAAGTCAGTGTGCTCTTCCCCCCTTCTCTGTCTGAGTCCACATGTCACTGTGTCGTTCCTCTCCCTATGCAGTCTTATTTTGTAAGAGCTGTTTGTTGACATACCACAGGCCTGCATTCAGTCTAGACAGTCTTCTAATAACTCAGAGCACTGATCTCTTCTCCTCTCACAGCTGGAGGTTTGTTACAGTTGAATCCAGTCTTCTATGAACTCATCCAGAGCAGCACAGATCTGTCTCCGTTCTATGTTTACACGCAGGAGCATTAGGCACCGAACACAATTCTGCTGTTTTCTGATTGAAGAAGCAGCTGCAGTGTTACTGTGGAGCTGCTGCTGTGCAGAATGAAATTGTTGCCGGCCCCTTATTCTGAGTGAGAAAGGCAGCAATGCACGCTCCCATGAATACGACCGGTGGCCAGACACAATGTAAATTAGTAGAGCCGTCAGCCAATGAAATGAAAGGAGGTGGAATCCGACCGACACTGGGGAACAGTGTTTACACAAAACGAAGATAAGGGAGACAGTGAAAACAAGACAGCTTTGAAAATTACATCCAATTGCAAAGTTGCTTGTTTTCACTGTCCCCTTATTCTGAAGACCATTTAATGTAATGGTACAACCCCTTTAATTATTTTGACTATCTTTAAGCTCCCAGAGCCATATGCTCAGGTGGCAATGCTCTTTTAAGGGTTGGAACCACATGGCGGCGCGGTATGACTGGCACGTGACAGTGGGCGCTTTCACCTCTTTCAGCATATTTACAACACTTATTGGCCATTCCCAGTTGTAAAAAAATTCTACTCCGCAACACTCCCTCCATATACATTCACCTGTCCGCCCACACAGCAAACGCCTATCCAAGCCCTACAGCAAGGAATTCCTGTGAGCATAAGAATGGGACCCACCCGAAATCAGATTTTCTTTTCTTAGCTTCTAATTCAATGTAATGAATAAATAATACCCCTGTTCACATTCCAATCCTGTTTACCTGCCGCTGACGTGAGACACAAAGCAGCGAGAGAGTTGTTATATCTGAAATTCAGAATTTGTTAAAATGTAGGTAACAACCACCATAGGGACTTTAAAGAAGTACCAAGAACAGATGCGCCATCTGCATAGACTTAAATAGAAAATCTGTGCAGTAGTCCACACTGCACGGATTTTCCGGCGGACTTTTTTTTACACCATTGGCGTAACGAAAAACATTTTTCCGCCCGGTTTTTGGGCGGAACATGAACATGTGAATGTGAAGAAGGTCAGCTGGAATCCGTAAACCGCAGACAAAAAACCGTCCACTTACGTGTCAAAATATGACAAACTACCGGAAAATCCGACCGGTATTTTGTCTGTGCCGTGTGAACGCACCCTAAAGGTAACTTAATTTCAATGGGAAAGTCTTGACAACCTCATTGTTCAACACTGAGAGCGTTCAAGATTTGTTTTCGAGAAAGGTGCAGGTTCCAGAGGTGGACCTTATGGGGACCTATATACTTATCCAATTGAGGAAGGCACCTTACCTACTTACTTAAAGGGGTTGTCTCACTACAAGGATTGCGGCTTTTTATGTTAAAGATCTTGCAAAAACAAGTCACTTTGCAATATATGTCCATTGCTAGTGTCCTACCTATTCCTAAATATCCCTTGTATGGGCTGCATCAGCTCCTCAGGTCGCTATAGCTACAGACCTGTTTGATCTGTCCTGATAGGCTGTCAGCACTGGTTACTATAGCTACAGACCTGTTTGATCTCTCCTGATTGGCTGCCAGCACTGGTTGCTATAGCTACAGACCTGGCTTCTACTGCAGCCTAGTAGAAGCCAGCAAACACGCCCCTGAATTCAAAGTGAAACCAAGAAAACAGGACTGAGGTAAGAGGAATCAATGTAGTGAGACAGCCCCTTTAAGGAGGGGGCCTAATTGGGATCTACTTACCTAAAAGGGGGTGTACCTATCTGCCTACCTAATTTGTGGTATACCTACCTACTTGTGTTTCAGGGTGCACAAACAGGAGCCCTTATATCCGTCTTGCGGCACTTTTACTGCCTGAGGTACTGTTTCTGTTTGGGACAAAATCCATTTATTACTACAATTTGGGATGCTATGGATTGGGAGTTTGTACAAAGGTGGGGCACGGGAACTGCTGGAAAAGTGAGAAGTTTAAGATGTTTGTGTGGTAAGTTCTGCAGAGACAAGTATCATTGGTAACTGCGTGACTATTATTTAAAGCTATTACACTGTCTTACATAGATGAGGCTTTTAGAATAGGCACATTGTTCAACACTGATTTTCATTATACAGTGGAGACAGTATCTATGTGGAAAACAAAATAAATGATGGGATTTTTTTTCATCCATAAATATACATGCCACAGCTAACGATGGGCTATGACAAAGGCTGCGTGAACCCATTCCTAATGGGAAAAATATAACACAGTGCCCCCAATGTTTTAGGACCCTAAGCTCGCCCCTGCCCATTGTACACTATAACAAAAAATAAGAAAAAAAACATACCCTGTTTCCCCAAAAATAAGACAGTGTCTTATATTAATTTTTGCTCCTAAAGACGAGCTAAGACTTATTTTTAGGGGATGTTTTATTTTTCCATGAACAAGAATACACATTTATTGTTGAACAAAAAATCAACCTGTATTAATCTACTGTAGTGATGTCATCACAAACATCAGCAGAAGCAGCCAAACTCTGGATTGCATCAAAAAAATGCACTAGGTCTTATTTTCGGGGGATGTCTTATTTTCGGGGAAACAGGGTAATAGAAAGTAACTTGATGATACCATCACCATGGCAAGTATGAGAATATTTTCCCACTATGACTGGTGTTAGCTGCTACAACAAACCCCCGGTATAGCCACATCTGCCACATCACCTGCCCAGATAACGTTCTGGAAAAACCCAGCCATGTAAATCAGGTCATAAATCAACAGTTGTCATGTTTATGTCCATGCAGACAGCAGCAGTATAGCATATTACACATTAACCAAGGAGGTAAATGGAGCTTAAATATTTTATCTTGTTCATACTTGACAGCAACGGTTACTAGAGCCATGTATTAGGCTGGGCCCTCAGGTTGTGTTTTTGATGCGTTTTTCAACTGCAACATGAAAACCCACACACATGACACAGCATGGACAGCTTTCACTGACTTATAGCAGAGTCCATTGTGGTTTCTTTCTTTTTGATGAGAAGGAATGCACAGAGCTGTTCTTTCCAACAAATCTGACAATCTTCCCTCTAGTGCGTGAAGAGGGACCTAATCGTAATATGTAAAATTATGTCAATGGAAAAGCTACACTGCAAGACTACATGTAAAATATGCGCTCACTTCTACATATGTTTTTCCATGTTACATTTTATCTATCTCATATCTATCTATCTATCTATCTATCTATCTATCTATCTATCTATCTATCTATTCTATCTATCTATCTATCATCTATCTATCTATCTATCTATCTATCCCATATCTATCTATCTCATTATCTATCTTTCTATCTCATATCTATCTATCCATATCATCTATCTATCTATCTATCTCATAATCTATCTATCTATCTATCTTCTATATCATCTATCTATATTTCTATCTCATATCCATCTATCTATCTATCTCATATCTATCTATCCCATATCTATCTATCTATCTCATATGTATCTATCTAACTATCTATCTATCTATCTCATATCTATCTATCTATCTATCTATCTATCTATAGTTCTATCTCATATCCATCTATCTATCTATCTATCTATCTATCTCATATCTATCTATCATCTATCTATCTATCTATCTATCTATTCATATCTATCTATCTCATATCTATCTATCTATCTCATATCTATCTATCTATCTCATATCTATCTATCTATCTATCTATCTATCTATCTATCTATCTATCTATCTATCTATCTATCTATCTCATATCTATCTATCTCATATCTATCTTTCTATCTATCTCATATCTATCTATCTATCTATCCATCTATCTATCCCATATCTATCTCATATCTATCTATCTCATATCTATCTATCTAATACAATGGCTTCACGATATTATCAAGGGCCCCAAAGAACAATTTTTGATGGGCCCCCCCACACCTACCTCCCTGACCACGACCATGTACCAGGACATGCTGTTAGATAATGTAGATAATACAAGGGGCAAATACTCACCATTCATCTTACCATCATACTGCTATCAATCGAATCTCAATACCATGAGCAACAATACCAATAATGCTACTACACAAAAACCAGATAATACTGCCAAAACATGACCACATATTACCACCACATAGTGATGACCTGAATATGACGATATACCCCTACACTATTACTGATCAGTACACAAAGACCAATACTGTCTAATAATAATAATAATTAATAATATATAATAATATAGTGACCATATAGTGGTAACAGCAGTGTAACACAGCTCTGCAGACTGTATATTACTCCATACAGTGACCATTAGTGGTAGACAGCAGTGACACAGCTCTGCAGACTGTATATAACCACCATACAGGACCATATAGTGTAGACACAATGTACACAGGCTCTGCAGACGATATTACCTCCATACAGTGCCAATATGTGAACATGTACACAGGCCTGAGACTGTAATACCTCCATACAGTGACCAAAGTAATGTACACAGCTGTGCACATATAATGATTACAGTCAGTTACATCTTGACTCACAGGTGATTTCGTGCTTTCTCTTTTGTCTGCATCCGGTCCAGTCCGCCATCTTGATGACATCTCCCGACCACTTGTCCCTGCAGATTAGACACAAATATCTTAGATCCTGACTTTTCCAGCACCTGCCCCCCTGGCTATATGGGTGCATTTAGGCAGGCAGGGCTTAGATAGGATATAGGGGGCCCCAAATAGGCAAGGTTTAGGTAGCCAATAGAGTGCCCATATAGGCAGGGTTTAGGTACTATAGGGGGGCCCCTACAGGTAACAGGGGTTAGGTGGGCTAAGGGGGACAAAAAGGTAGGGTTTAGGGAGCTAAAGGGCCCCATATAATAGACAGGCGGGTTGTGGGGGGTTACGGCAGGGAGTGGGGGTGATAGGCAGGCTATAGGGGGTGTTATAGGCAGGCATATGGGGGTTAAAGGCAGGGAATGGGGTGTATAGGCAGGCATTTAGGGGCTTATAGGCAGACATATATAGGGGCTGTATAGGAAGGCACATGGGGCTGTATAGGCAGGCACATGGGGCTGTATAGGCAGGCACATGGGGCTGTATAGGCAGGCATATGGGGGCTGTATAGGCAGGCAAAATGGGGGCTGTATAAAGGGAGGCATATAGGGGCTGTATAGGCAGGGATATAGGGGCTGTATAGGCAGCATATAGGGGGCTGTATAGGCAGGCATATTGGGGGGTGTATAGGCAGGCATATAGGGGGCTGTATAGGCAGGCAGGCTTAGGGGCAGGTAAAATAATAAATCGTTTACTCACCCCGGTCCACGTTCCCCTGATGCGCCGATCGCTCCGCTCTGCTGCTCTCCCTGCAGCCTCTGTGCTCAGCGCAGGCGGCGCGGTGATGTGACGTCACCGCACGCGCCCACGTGACCACAGAGCGCCGGCAGGGAAGTAGCAACCGAGGCGATCGGCGCTCCGTCCTGCTACTACCGACAGCGCTGCCTCTGAACGCTCGGGCCGGGGGGCCCGGGCGTTCAGAGGGAGTAAAGCGCTGGGCCCCGCAGCTCCCCGCCCGCCGCAGTGAACTGTTAAGTTCGCTGCCGGCGGGCCCCGGGGCGGCATTACCCGGGGTACGGACGCAGTGGGAGCTGCCCCGGGGCCCCCCTAAGCGCAGGGGCCCCGTAGCAACTGCTACCCCTGCTACCCCGGTAGTAACGCCCCTGATCTTATATCTATCTATCTCTCTCATATCTATCCTCTACCTATCTACCTATTTCTTTCACACATATAGGTATTTCTATTTATCATTCTTCTACCTATTTTCTGTCTATCTCATATCTATTTACCTACTCATTTTCATATCTATCTGTCTACATCTATTATCTATCTAGTAATTATCTTTTTATTTATTTATATATTTATCTTATACACAGCAAAATCACATTATATCCAGAGTAACCACAGTGCGCAGCATGGACCACAGTTAGATGGGCTGGGAGTGACTCAGTGTCCTGGTAGGTTATCACAGGTACTGGAGCCAACTGCTGGAGGAGCTATAGAGCCAACACCACAATCCAGCGGGTACACAGGTGCTCAATTGGGTTCAGGTCTGAGGAATTAGAGGGCCATAAGGTACAGATAGATAGATAGATAGATAGATAGATAGATAGATAGATAGATAGATAGATGGTGCAGTGCTACGGGGCCCCATACACAGTAGGGTTAGCAGAGGTGCAGTGACATCTGTCTGCTCTGGGATCCCATACGCAGTAGGGTTAGCAGAGGTGCAGTGACATCTGTCTGCCCCGGGGCCCCATACACAGTAGGGTTAGCAGAGATGCGGTGACATTTGTCTGCTCCAGGGCCCCATACACAGTAGGGTTAGCAGAGGTGCAGTGACATCTGTCTGCCCCGGGTCCCCATACACAGTGGGGTTAGCAGAGGTGCAGTACATCTTCTTCTCCAGGGCCCATACACAGTAGGGTTAGCAGAGGTTCAGTGACATCCCTCTGCTCCGGAGCTCCATACACAGTAGGGTTAGCAGAGTGCAGTGACATCCTCTGTTTCCGGCCCCATACACAGTAGGGTTAGCAGAGGTGCAGTGACATCCATCTGCTTCGGAGCTCCATACACAGTAGGCTTAGCAGAGGTGCAGTGAGATCCGTCTGCTCCTGGCTCCATACACAGTAAGGTTAGCAGAGGTGCAGTACATCTGTTTGCTCCAAGGCCCCATACACAATGGGGTTTTAGAAAGAGTGCAGTGAGATTCGTCTGCTCCAGGGCCCATACACAGTAGGGTTAGCAGAGGTGGCAGTGAGATCCGTCTGCTCCTGGCTCAATACACAGAAAGGGTTTAGCAGGGGTGCAGTGACATCTGTCTGCCCCCAGCCCCATACACAGTAGGGTTAGCAGAGGTGCAGTGACATCCGTCTGCCCCGGGCTCCATACACAGTAGGGTTAGCAGAGGTGCAGTGACATCTGTCTGCTCCGGGGCCCCATACACATAGGGTTAGCAGAGGTGCAGTGACATCTGTCTGCTCCAGGCCCCATACGCACTAGGGTTAGCAGAGGTGCAGTGACATCTGTCTGCTCCAGGGCCCCATACACAGTAGGGTTAGCAGAGGTGCAGTGACATCTGTCTGCTCCAGGCCCCATACACAGTAGGGTTAGCAGAGGTGCAGTGACATCTGTCTGCTCCGGGGCCCCATACACAGTAGGGTTTGCTGTTGTGTTAGATACACTTCTGGCAACCTCCTGGGTCATTTTGGTGATGAGCTGCTGCACTGTAGCGTGTTGATCCACCCTCGTGCACCTTCGTAGCCAACATTCACCTCTCACATTAATGGCACGTGCTGCTCTGCATATATATATGTAATAGACAGTGTGTTGTGTATATTCCACTAGCTACAAATTGGTTCATCCAAATATCACAAATTCTGGTCACAAACCACTACGTCTGGCTTATTAAGGGCAGAGGTAGGTTATCTCCAAGTGTGACTTTTAACAGGGAGCATGGAGGTTTATCTACTTCAAAGGAGGGATAGATGAGGGTCTGTGCATCCAACCTTAATATCCCCAAACCACATTACAATGGTTCAATCAAAGGACATATACAATTAGGTATTTCTTGTCCTTCCCCCTTATCACCTAAGGGCGTGTCCCCACGGCAGAGGACAAATACCGGTTGGTTCATCCATTTGCACTGTTTTGCGCCCGTGCACACGGCCGCCAGGGGACGACTTTTCTCCGTGATTAGCAGAGAAAAGCCCTCCCCCTTTGCATAAACATGTCCATATTCTGCAAAACAGCCGGCGGAAAGCCTGTGCAGTGGGGACCGCTGCGTGGGTTTTCCGTAGAGGCCCGTGTTGAAGTTTGTCAGACGGTTTGCAGACGGTTTTCAAAACTGAAAAACGTCTGAAAAACCGGCTGCAAACCCGTACCGTGGGGACAAGGCCTAACTGTCCGGTCCGAGACAACCAGTTACCCTAATGAACTGATGGGCAGCTCTGAAATCTGAACTGAGGTTTGATACTATAAAATATGGTTGCAACAGACCACATTACACATTACTCACTACATTGATTCCTCTTACCTCAGTCCTGTTTTCTTGGTTTCATTTTGAATTCAGGGGCGTGTTTACTGGCTTCCACTAGCCTGCAGTAGAAGCCAGGTCTGTAGCTATAGTATCCAGTGCTGACAGCCTATCAGGAGAGATCGAAGAGATCTGTAGATATAGCGACCTGAGGAGCTGATGCAGCCCATACAAGAGGGGATATCTAGGAATAGGTAGGACACTGTTAATGGACATATATTGCAAAGTGACTTGTTTTTACAAGATCTCTAACACAAAAAGCAGCAATCCTTGTAGTGAGACAACCCGTTTAAATCTATAATCTATCTATCTATCTCTATATCTCATAGTCATATCTATCTGTCTATCTCATATCTATTTATCTATCTCATATCTATCTATCTACTGTATCCCATATCTATCTATCTATCTATCTATCCATCTATCCCATATCTATCAATCTATCCCATATCTATCTATCTATCTATCAATCAATCTATCCCATATCTATCATCTATCTATCCCATATCTATCTATCTATCTATCCCATATCTATCTATCTATCCCATATCTATCTATCTATCCCATATCTATCTATCTATCTATCTATCTATCTATCTATCCCATATCTATCTATCTATCCCATATCTATCAATCTATCCCATATCTATCAATCTATCCCATATCTATCCCATATCTATCTATCTATCTATCTATCTATCTATCCCATATCTATCTATCTATCATCTATCTATCTATCTATCTCTCATATCTATCTATCAATCTATCCCATATCTATCTATCTATATCTTATCTATCTATCTATCCCATATCTACCTATCTCATATCTATCTATCTATCTATCTATCTCATATCTATCTATCTATCTATCTATCTATCTATCTCTCATATCTATCCATCCATCTATCCCATATCTATCTATCAATCTTATCTATCACTATCTATCCGTCTGTCAGTCTATGTTTCTACTATATCTATTTATATTTATCCTTTTTTTATTTTTCCAACCATGTAACTAAACCATCTGTCTGCCCAGAAATGGTCTCATTCCGGCATTTCCCATGGTATTTGGTGATGTGCCTCAGAATTACAAGGCATGATAGAGCCAGTGTCTGATCCTGGGATCTGTGGCTTCATCTCAGCTTCCAGCCCTGTCACAATGACACATCCCACAGCCAAACATTTCCCAAAAAAATACGATTGCATTGCCCTTAATTGCCAGGCTGGGGCTGCTCGGAATCTCAGTCGCTTCTCTGGCAGGATTTGTATTTTTGCCAGTGACTTTTTTCAGCTATAAATCTATTTTCTTTTAAAACCGCCGTAATGAATGCCTGGCCGAGATGCTGTAACTATTGGCTGCGGCTCACAAAATTAAATGGAAAGAGTAAAATATACTATAAAACGCTAAGGAAATGGAAAAGTGGTCCTAGCAACCGCGACCTAAGAAGTAAAACTTGTTCTCATGGTGTCACATTATTTTAAGGGGGACTTTTATACATGAAGGGCTTGATCATCTTAAATGAAGTGGCAGCTTCCTGGCAGCCGTCCCGGGTCCTGAGACAACAGGCATCTTTAGGCCTTGTACATTCCAGACGCTGTACAGCAGATTATGGGACGGAAGGGTTTGATTCATTACAGGAATCTCCTTGGTGGGCCCCGTCGTGGGTCAGTTGGGTTCATCTTGTGAGGTCAGAACCTACTGGATGGTTTACAGAGCCATTAGCCAAAGAAATACATTAACTCCTTAAAAGGGTTTTCTCACCACAATAATTAGCTTTTAGCAGATAGGAAAAGGTAAATGAAGGCTATTACCAAATACATTGCTGTTTTGATTTTGCTTAGTTCAGAAGATAAAGAAGATTTTATCTCCTCTTCTCTTGGTTACCGACCACCTCTATTTTCTGATTGATCCAAGCTGCCATCAGTCAGTCTTAGGCTATGTTCACACGGCTTAACTGCGGGGCGTACAGTATGCCCCACAATTAAGCCAGGTGTTCGGGAGTCACGCTGATACGCGTGCACTCCCGTCGCGCAGGGGGTGGTTGGGGGGGGCCGGCGGCCCCCCGGCCCCTGAGACATGCATTGCTCTTTCGTGCCGCAAATAAATTACATCTCAATTATCTCGCTGCTCGTACAATACGATCGTATTGTACGCCCGGAGAGAGGAGACGTAATCCATAGTTCTCTATGAATACTATGGATTACCGTAATGATTGGGACGCATCTCGCTCATATTTGAGCGCAGTACGCCGCAAAATACGTCCCAAAATAAGCAATGTGAACTTACCCTTACCATGATGAGTTACTCCTAAATGAGTCTTTTCTCTAATACAGAAGCTTGTTTACCTAGAGTAATGACAAGTTTGAACCCTTTAGAGTTCTGCAGCCTTGTGTACTATAGATTATATATCTCCTGCAGTCATCTCACTATAACAGGAATAACGAGGAAGAGCAGAGCTGATATGTCAATCACTGCTATTGAACCACCCACAGCCTGACCAGAAACTGTGAGTCTACAGTTGGCTGTGGCTCTGTGAAACAGCATGGTGAGAACACTTCTTTAAGGACTGATATTGTGAAGTCTTAAAAGGGTTTTCCAATTCTTTCTTTTCAGTGTTAAAGGTTGACCATCTCAGAGAAGGGGAGAGCGGCGCTTGTGGCTGCCCTTCCCATTCATTTGTATGGGAGTTTTGAATATGGGCAAGCAAGCGTGTGCTTGACTATATCTAAAACTTCCATAGAAATAAATGGGAAGGATGGTCAGAAGCGCTGCCCTTTTCTTCCCTGAGATGGTCAGCTTGTAGCACCTCTTTTGTCGACCTGTAGCATTTAAAAGAACGAGTGAGAAAGCCCTTTTAAACAGATGCTGACTGCCAATAGACTACAATCGTCTGGGCGGTTGACATCTAGATCTGCATGGATGTTCTGGAACACTAACAGTGCGGCTGTACGAGCAGAGAGCCGGCTGTCAGCAGTAGCCAGGCTCTCCACTAAGAAGGCAGGGTTGGATTATTACTGTCCCTGCCTTCCTGATTTTTGTATATACAGCGCTTAATGACCGCTTCATATACAGATATGCCTTAAAGGGGTTTTGCCACGATGTAGTGTTGACGTGGGAGCCTCTAAAATGGGTATTTAATCACTTTTCTAAATATATGTGATTACAAAAAGTGAAGAGGCTGAGAGCTACAGCATTTCTCAATCCCCCTTAGTTACCTGAAAGCTTGCATTAGACACGACCAGAGGAGCTGACAGGCCGCACTTGTGTGAAACACTTCTTATCTAATGACAGGGAAAATGAAAGTGCTTCAAGGGGCTGTGGAGAAAGTGCAGTGTATGAGCCTGTGTCTTGCTGTATAGAGAATCCACTGTTGTAAAGTTATTATTTGAGTTAAGTTTTGAGGCGCTCCCTTATTCCTCACACTCTGCTCACTGCCCTCACTCTCTCCCCTGCAGGGTTCATGACTCAGCATGATTTGTTTATATTCTACTCCTGTGCTGATAAGGAGGTAAGTAACTCATGTCCTGGCAAAACCCCTTTAAGTCTTCCTGATTGCCAGCGCTGGCAATCACATGTCCACCATGGCTTGTTAACCGCATCAGACCTAGATTAGCTGGGGTATCAGCCTCATTTACAAGGAAAATAACAACAAAAAGTCACGCACAAATGCTTTTTCTGACCTTCTTGGGGGCACAATATGAAAAATAATAAAAAATGCATACAAAAAATAAAATTATAAAAATGGACGTCCTTACAGGCGTATGTACTAGAGAGCCCTGGGGCTGATGGTGGTATTTTAGCGATAAAATGTCCAGGATCTTTAGTCCTTAGTGCGTAGCTATAGGAGGTGCAGAGGTAGCGGTCGCTACCGGGCCCTGGAGCCTTAGGGGGCCCAAAGGTCCCTCTAGCACATGAGGAGATACTTATA
The DNA here is from genome assembly GCA_025379985.1 of Phyllomedusa bahiana. Taxonomy (NCBI): domain Eukaryota; kingdom Metazoa; phylum Chordata; class Amphibia; order Anura; family Hylidae; genus Phyllomedusa; species Phyllomedusa bahiana. The sequence continues at coordinate 16,837 of JAODAL010044617.1, read as the reverse complement.
TTATAAATGGCACATAGCAGTTGGGGGCCCTTTTATGGATTTTGCAATGGGGCCCCAGAGCTTTAAGTTATGCCTCTGTGCAAGACTGTGGCTGTCATTCCCTTATAGTGGTGAGCAAATCGGCACAGCTGTCAAGGCTGCAAGATCAACATTAGATACACCGAACTGTGACACCCTTGTACATAGGAGGTGGGGGGTGGGGGGGTTAATGTCATGCATTTATGGTATAGTCACAGAATGAACCATAAATGTTCAAGATGTCCTCTGTAATTTATAAATGAAAGGGTAGCAGTCCCTTGATTCCCATTCTTTAACCCATAGCAGTCACCCAGGGCCACCTTTAGGGCAGTATTGGCAGTACCCCTATAATGGATCCTAATACATTTTTGGGGGGGCAGGTGAACCATGATACTTGTGCTCAAAGGGGTTGTCTCACTACAAGGATTACTTTTTTATGTTAAAGATCTTGCAAAAACAAGTCACTATGCAATATGTGTCCACTAACAGTGTCCTACCTATTCCTAGATATCCCCTCCTGTATGGACTGCATCAGCTCAGGTCGCTATAGTTACAGACCTGTTCCATCTCTCCTGATAGGCTGCCAGCACTGGTCGCTATAGTTACAGACCTGTTCGATCTCTCCTGATAGGCTGCCAGCACTGGTTGCTATAGCTACAGACCTGTTCGATCTCTCCTGATAGGCTGCCAGCACTGGTTGCTATAGCTACAGACCAGTTTGATCTCTCCTGATAGGCTGCCAGCACTGGTTGCTACAGCTACAGACCTGTTTGGTCTCTCTTGATAGGCGCTGGCACCGGTTGCTATAGCTACAGACCTGTTCCATGTCTCCTGATAGGCTGGCAGTGCTGGTCGCTTTAGTTACAGACCTGTTCAATCTCTCCTGATAGGCTGTCAGCACTGGTCACTATAGCTACAGACCTGTTCAATCTCTCCTGATAGACTGTCAGCGTTGGTCACTATAGCTACAGACCTGTTCAGTCTCTCCTGATAGGCTGTCAGCGCAGGTTGCTACAACTACAGACATGTCACTGCAGGCCAGTAAGCACGCATCTGAATTAAAAATGCGACTGAGGTAAGATGAATCGATGAAGTGAGACAACTCCTTTAAAGTGCCAGAAACCCAAGTAAAAAGTGCAAACTCATGCACATAGAGCGCACATTAAAATTGACAAGTTTATACTAGACCAAGGGGTAAGGATGGTCGCACTTTCCCGCTCCATGATGGGTTATCATATTAATCTCCAGGCTCCTAGTACCTTAGTCACACAATGCCTGTAGAATCAGAGAAGCACCAGGGTAAAAGGCGCGAGCCAAACCTTTAAGAGCCGACTGTTTGCTGGACACCACACCCCAGATAGTTAATATTCCCTATCACCTCTGTTATATCAAAATCAACAATAAGCACATTACTGGATTTGGATTGAATTGTCCTTTATGGCTCATGCATGCTTCCATATCATGGATTTTTGTGTTAAACCTCCATAGAATACTATCGACCAATATGAAACCCGGAAAGGAAACATTAGAAAAAGTGATAGTTCAAACTCTGAAATTTATGGGGTTTTTTGTTAAAAGGGCTGCCTGAAAAAAGTAAAAGCTTTCCAGGGAAATGGCGGCACACTGAGTGCCTACTGGTCTGTAACATGGACAGGTAGGAGGGGCAGACGTGCACCATCAGATTGTAAGGGAGGTCATGTGATGTAAGGTTTGGTGTGGGGAAAGCGAGATATGGGGTTGTGTGGTTAGTAGTACGCCAGCGGAGAAGAACCACAGAGACACAGCAGGGGTCTTGACAGGTGTAACGGAGGAGTGGATCGCGGGCAAACAAGGAGAGTAGCACGCCAGGGAACGGGAGTCTAAGTAGCCCCGGTTTTCACCGAGCCCCCGCAAAGCGATGGGACTTGCTGCGGCGGGGGGCTACATGTCGTTACCCGACGTGCTGCTTGGAGGCGGCCAGGTACGGTGGTACGGGAACTAATCGGAGGCGTAGTCGGGGCCCAGGCAGAGGGTCGGGGCAGGCGGCAGAGGTTGTAGTAGAGGGGGGCAGACGGTGGGCAGGGGCAACGGAAGGTCAGGAACGGAGCAAGCGAGGTACACGGTAATCAAGATAAACCCAAAACTTCAAAACGCCAAGAAACCCAAACAGATGGCAGGAAGTGTTAGGGCGGATACTTAAATAGAACAGCCCCGACAAGGACCATTATCGGGGACGTTGGCACTTTAATTTAGAGAAGGGTCAGCGCGCTGCGCCAAAGAGCGCGGCCCGCGACAGGCCGGGACCGGCGTAAAGGAGCCGGACAGGTAAGGACGCCGCTGGACCGGACAGCGGGGGGGAGGTGCGGGCCCCGCAGCTGTTTGCCGGGTCCCCTGCGAGCAGGGGGGGACGGTGGGCGGGGGGCGGAGGCGACCCCTTGACGTCCCCCCCCCTTAGGTCTCCCCTCTTTAGAAATAGAGAGAGGTACGGGGGGAATGGCCCGGTTCCCAGACGTTCCTCCGCCGAACCCTTCCAGTCAAGAGAAAAAACCCGGCCCCGGACTGTCTCTGTCCCACCCATTGACCTCAAAGATGTTGTCAGGTTGGCCAAGGAGAAGGGCGAGAGACCCCAGGAGAAGGATGCACAAGGCTTGAGGAGAGAGGACATGAAGGAGTCGGGATGCGAGGATAGAGGCAACGGGGGCTTGGGTAGAAGATTAAGGTTGCAGTACTCAAAGGAAGTATTCTAGGGCCTCTTATAAGAGGGACCTAAGCGAATAATTTGGGGAAACCCAAAACCATCGCCGGCTCAATAGGGGGGAGCCCTACGGTATCGGGTCGCCGGGGCTTGGTGCGAGGCAGAAGCCCGTGGGCAAGGGCCGTCGCGGGGAGCTGCAGAGCCTTGATGTTTAGGGACCAAACCCCGGGACATGACCGGGGTGCCGGGGACAGGGGGGGGATGTAACCCAACCGACAAAAGGGGAGGCCCCGCAATCCCAATTTTCTAAATTTAAGAAACTCTCCAGGGAGAAGATCAGACGTTATCTTGAGGGCGGACCCAAAACGCCTCAGTAGGTGGCCAACCTGGGGGAACCCTCTCAACCTGCCATGGTCTGGGGGTGGTAGGGGAAAAAGGAAGTCTAATGGACTGCAATTGACCAACAAAGCGCCAAATTTAGCAAAAAAAATTGGACCCCCTATCGAACAATATTAAAGTGAGCCCGTGCAGTACGGAAAAGTGGACTGAAAAAATTTTGGGGCCGTTGGGGGCAGAGGGAAACCTAGGCATGGGATAAAGTGGGCCTTTTATTGGAAAAACGGTCAGTCACACCCAGAGGACCGTGTTTCAATGGGGCCCGGGGATCAGTAATGAATCCATGGCAATGGGTCCAGGTTTTCGGACGGGAGCGGCTGAAAGGCGGGGTTGAGGCGAGGAACCTTATTTACGGGCACATGGGTGCAGGCTAGAACAAAGCCTCATGTCTGACAAGATGGTCACAGTAATATTCGGAGACCAATTGAAGCGACCTATGGACTGGGGTGCCCAGCCGTATGAGAAGAGTGTCCACTTCAGTTTCTAGGGCCCAAAAGGCAGTTCGACATACGTCTTCCCGGGGGAAAGGTCTGAGGCACGGGGGCACCCTTGACAGTCGCTTCCGGGGGGACAATGTGCTGGGTGAGGCCAAGCCCTTTCCGTATCGACGAACGGAATAGGGGGCATCAGCGCTCGTTTTTTGGCGAAAAGTAAGCGGAATCAAAAGGGGAAGAAAAATGACCCCCGGTTGCAGGTGTTCACGGGTTGACCGACTGAAGGTACAGGAAGTTGCTAATGGTCGTGAAAATGTCAAGAGGGTGGTGGGGCCCCTCCACAGTGACGCCATTTCTTAGGCAGCTTTATGGCCAGTAATTCACGATCCCCTAGGTAAGTTTTCTCGGCAGGAGAGAATGTCTTGGAGAAAAAACCACAGGTACGTAGTTTACCAGCGGAGGATCTCTGCAGGAGGACAGCACCGGGGCCGGGCCAAAGAAGCATCACTTCCAGAATAAACGGACAGTTAGGGTCTGGGCGAGACAGGACCGGAGCCGAAGCAAAAGCCGCTTTGAGCCCGGGTTTAAGGCTTCTTGGGCCTCTGGGGGCAGGATTTTGGGATTGGCATTCTTCCCAGTCAGGGCCACCAAGGGAGCCACAAGTGTAGAGAAGTGGGGGATAAATTGCCTATAATAATTGGCAAATCCCAAAAAACGTTGAATGGCCTGAAGGCTCACCGGTTGTGGCCACTGCAGCACCGCGGAGAGTTTGGAGGGATCCATCCGGAGACCCTTATCTGAGACGATGTACCCTAAGAAGGGTAAGCTGGCACGTTCAAAGAGGCACTTTTCGGGTTTGGCAAAGACTGAGATGCGGGGTCCCTGGACGGCGGACATGGTGGCGATGAGTCTCGAGATCAGGGAGAAGTGAGAATATCGTCCAAGTAACGATTACACAGACATAGAGTTTGGTCCCCAAAGATCTCATTAACAAAGTTCTGAAATACTGCCCGGGGGATTGCAGAGACCGAAAGGCATAACCAAATACTGGAAATGGCCCTCCGTGTATTAAATGCCGTTTTCCATTTATCGCCTTCCCTAATGCGGATTAAATTGTAGGCCCGCGTAGATCCAGTTTAGAAAATTTTTCGCCCCCCGCAGGCGGTCAAAGAGTTCGAGATCAAGGGCAATGGGAAACGGTTTTTTATGGTAATTTTATTCAGGCCCCAATAGTTGATGCAGGGCCGGAGGGACCCGTCTTTTTTCTCCACGAAGAAGAAGCCGGCTCCAGCCGGAGACGAGGACTTACGGATGAATCCTTTGCGGAGGTTCTCCTTGATTATTCAGACATCGCCTTAGTCCCCCGGGACGGAGAGAGGGTAAACCCCGGCCTCTAGGAGGAGTACAGCCAGGTTGCAGGTCAATGGGACAACATAAGGCGGTGTGGAGGAAGCGTTTCAGCCTGACTCTCCAAAAAGACATCGGCAAAGTCCCAGTATGGCGAAGGTAGACCTGGAGGAGGCTTGGCAGACTTCCAGGAGGTGACTTGAGGAGTGAGTTGCGGCTTAGACAGGCAACGAGAGAGACACGCGGAACCCGAACGCATGAATTCACCTGTGCTCCAATCCAAAGTCGGGGTATGGTCCTGTAGCCAAGGAAGACGCAAAAGGATCTCCGAGGAGGATCGAGGCAGGACAAAAAGTTTTCAACGTCTCCTTGTGAAGGGCCAATTTGCAAGAAGAGGGGGCCGTACGGAAGCCGATCTCGTCCTTAAGGCATTCGCCACTGACCCAGGGGACGAACCCTAGGTTTTGCAACGAGTCAAGGAAGACGAAACTGGTCACAATTCGGGTTAGAAGTTTCCTGCTGATCCTGAATCAATAAAGGCGGTGGCCTGAAAATGTTGTCCAGAGAAGCACCAAAATATACGGGCATGGTCAGACGGGGAAAGGGGCCCTTCTGACACCTAGGGTTGCCTCTCCTACGGCCCTAGGTGCGGAAGTTTCCCGGGCGCACCGGACAGCCCCCAATGAAATGGCCAGAACCGCCACAATAGAAGCAGAGCTGCTTCAGATGACGCTGAGAACGTTCCTCCTGAGACAGGTGGGCTCTCTCGACCTGCATAGGTTCCTCTTCAGAGACCGTTGAAGGAGAAGTGGTTTACCGCTTGAACGTGGGAGCCAAGCAGGGGAAACGACGTGGATGGACGGTTTCCCGTTTTAGGCGGAGCTCTTGTTGCCTTTCGGCGAAAGCGAAATCCACTGGGTGGGGCCAAATGGATTAGGTCATCCCAAAGGGGCTGGTAGATCCCGAGCGGCGAGCTCGTCCTTGATTTTGCCCCGAGAGGCCTTGCCAAAATGTCGCCACAACGTTCGTTGTTCCAATCCAGCTCCGAAGCGAGAGTGCGAAACTGCACCGAATACTGACCGACTGTGGTGGGCGCCCTGACGAAGCCAGAGCAGCGCTGCGGCAGCCGAAGAGGTACGGCCAAAGGGTTCCTCAAAGACTGTGCGGAACCCCGGAGGAAGGTTTGGAGGTCCGCCGTAGAGGATCCCCTCGATCCCATAAATGGCGTTTGCCCAAGCCAAGGTTTCTCCAGATAAGAGGCTGATAATGAAGGCCCCCTTGGCTTGCTCTGTAGGGAATTGATGCCCCATCATTTTGAGATGGATGGAGCACTGGCTGATGAACCTCGGCACTTCTTGGGGTCTCCCAAACGGGGGGGGAGTGGCAGATGCAGAGAAGGACCCGGCGCCGAAGCAAAGGGAGAGCAATGGGTGCCGGAGCAAAAGGATGAGGTGCAGGGGCAGCAGCGGTGGGGGCAGACAAATCACCAGGTATCATCATGGCGCTAGCTGGTCGATACGTTGACTCTGCTGGGCGACAGCTGTAGTGATGTCCCGGAGATCGGGCAGAGGTAACCTGGCGAAATCCATGGCCAGTCTGTACTGTAACGGAGGAGTGGATCCGCTGGGCCAACGCAAGCGGTGATAGCTAAGCCACGCCAGGGAACGGAATCTAAGTAGCCCCGGTTTTCACCAGAGCCCGCCGCAAAGCGGATGGATTGCTGCGGCGTGAGGGTACCAGGTTTTTAACCCCCACGTGACTTGCTTGCGATGGCAGCCGGGGTACCAAACGTGGTACAGAAACGTAATCCGGAGGCGTAGTCGGGAAAGGCAGAAGGTCAGGGGAGGCGGCAGAGTTTTAGTCAGAGAGGCAGGAAACGTCAGGGAGCGGCAAACAGGGAAGTCAGGAACTGAGCAAAAGCGGTACACAGTAATCAAATTAAACCAAAAAACTCTCAAAACGCACCAAGAACACACCAACAGACTGGCAGAAGTGTTGGGGGGGGATACCTTAAATAGAACCAGCGCCCGACAATGGACCAATTATCGGGACGCTGGCCCTTTAAATTTAGAGAAGTCGGCACGCGCACGCCTAGAGCAGCGGCCACGCGCACAGCGGCCGAGAGCGGCGTTCACAGGAGCGTGGACAGGTAAGGGACGCGGCGCCGGGACCGGGACAGCAGGGGGAAGGTCGCGGGGGGCAGCGGAGCCCGCGACCCCCCGTGACAACAGGCTTTAGTCAGAGCACTATTTTTCATGGCATACACTTCATTAGTGAGGTTCTGCCTTCATAGCATTCCTTGTATGCACCTCAGTCCCCCTCTGCAGCATTTGTTTCAGCCAAGCATGAAAGGCCTAGGACTACTAGTTAACCTAGGAATACTAGACTAGGTGACTGGCTTCACAGGCTATAAGCCTCACTGTCCTCTCATCATTCTTCTCTCTCTTTTCTCTCTTATCTATGAGTACCCTTCCCTTAGGCCCAGTGCCACTTGTCAGTGCCTGCCTCTGCTCCACTGCCGGCTAGTGTGCAGATGACCCCTTGTGCTAGAACAATAGGAACCACCAAACACAAACACTAACTTTAACTTTACGACTTTTGACTCCCACCTGCTGCTGTTTAGATGAACAGGTTCTTATATGTCTGCACCCTCTCCCTTCTCTTTTCCAGGGGCCCCTGCTCCTGATTGGCTGATGGTGGGTAAAGCATTGGTACCCCAATTAATGTGCTAAGTTATCATTACATTTGCAATTAATGTTTACAGGGTGTTTTAGAATTTTTAATACATGTACAAGACCACTAGTAGGGTGGTTGCACACTCTATGCAGAGGCTCTACCATTAAGTGTTACCAAGGGCCACCACAGCATTATGGTTACCCTCAAAGGGCCATTAGAGGGCCCTGGAGGGTGGCAGAGTGCATGGGTAGGACTTTCAGAGCTGCACCACCTGTGAGTTGCTTAACAAAGCAGTGTGGATGTGCATGCCAGAACCCCAAATCCAAGAAGGAAAAAGGAGAAAATGTGCAGTAACCAACGACTAAGGACCTGTTTGTTTGGCTTGAAACGCGTCAGACATTTTCCTGTCCTGTCTATTTTTGCTTTCATAAATCATGAATTTTATTTGCATGAAGAGCTGGACATTTTCTCCTTTTCCCTGCCATTATCGCATTTGCCATGCGGTCCGTGCCTGTCCTATATGGGTGAACTGATCTTTGCTATTTTTTCTGATAAATCCAAGAAGGGGCCCACGCCTTGTGCTGGAGCCGCAACCTCTACCAAGCACCGGCTGTGACCTCCCGGGAGAGTGGAGAACGGTCCTTCTGTGTCCGAACCTTGGCCATTCCTGCTCATTGTGTCTCAGCGTTTGTGGGCCACAAAAATTTAAGTGGGGGGGCCATTGGGTTTCATGTTCCTTACTCTACCCTTGTCCATTCAGTTGGGGTATAACCACTGTGTAACCCCTGCAATAGCATAGGAAAGTGATGTGCAACTTTGTCTTTTGCCGGCTGTTATAGTAATTTTTTAGAGACCACAAAGTTGACCTGAGTACAGTGGCTCAACTTTATTCTAGTGTTCTTGAATGGACTCCCACTGATGAAGTACCGGAAGCAGAACTTAGCAATAGACCAGTGTCTATACTAATGCAACCCCAATAATTTTAGAAAAAGTCACTTTATTACCATGCACTATTTTAGCTTTATGTATACAGGCAGTCCCCAACTTACACCGTTCCGACTCACATCTGTCCCCTAATTACAAGCTGAGACTTATATGGCATGCTGGCACTTGTAGTTCCATGTTCCACAGCAGGTAGTAGCTGTGGAACGACAAGTTCCAGCATGCCACAGCAGCACATGAGGTGAAATCTTCTTAACAGGAGCACAGACTGCAAAACAAATGTAAAAAAAAAAACCTTCACTGCACTATCCAAAACTAAGAACAAACCCTTTGTTCTGGAGTTACAATCAATAAATCTACCTGTTCCGGCTTACATAAACATTCAACTTAAGAACAAACCTACAGTCCCTATCCCGTCCCTAACCCGGAGACTGCATGTACTCCTTACCGTTCAGACTTGACCAGACTAGGTGAAAGAGCTATAATTTGTGATAAAAATAACACAGCATTGCCATCTCTTTATGCTTCCCTCTGGAAAGGAACTTGCAAGTAAATTTTTACAAGGTCACTTGTAGAGGTAAAATGGTGCATATATCATAAATCACTGGCTCCTCACAAAAGAACACTTTATGATTTCCCGCGAGCCTTGCAGCAGAAACAGTCTCATAAATTGTGTATATTACTGCGCTCGTTTTATTATGTTTTCATGCTTGGTTGCAGTCAGGCCTGTGTGTACACAGGTGGAGTGAGGAACTATGTCACTGGTCCCACACACAGGCCATCTTATATCCAAATTTGCAAAAAAATCATGCTTTAGAATAATTATCACAGATAAACTATAATTATGACCAATATTACTGGAAAAAAGAATTACCACTGTATACAGCTTCCATGCATACACTACTCACATGCTAGACACATCCCGCATACGCTACTCACGCGCTAGACACATCCCGCATACGCTACTCAACGCTAGACACATCCCGCTAGTAACGCTATGTGTCTTATGACAGGGCCCGGCCAGTAGTAAAAATTTAAGTTTCTGTTTGTTGCCACCTGGTACCCAGGGAGTGCGGGCCCCTTAGCAGTTGCTATGGCTTCTATGGCGGTAGTTCCACCACTGCATAGTGACATAGGAGTAACCATGTTCTTACTCACTCAGGTGCAAGAACAAAGTACCTTTCATGGGGTATAACAAGTTGGCAGCTTTTTGCTAGCTAGCCCTGCTATGCAGGTTCTCTGATATATGGTGCTATTATTTCTAGGTTTAGTTGAATGTCGTAGACGTGAATGTCGTAGATGTTCATATATTGCAAGCAAACCTGGACACACTAAGGGCGACATGTCCCATTAGGGCTGCACCATTGTTTTGGTGTATTTTGCGTCAAAAAACTGTTGAAGCCCTATTCTCTATATAAATGAACTGTCGTACACCAAAACTAGGCGCATTATACACCACGCACGAGACATTCGAATGCGCCTAAAGTAGGAGCATCAAATATGCTAGCAATGATATGCTATGCGCCTACATTTTATGTGCCTAGATTAGTTGCATCAATTATATTATGCAAGGTAGACCAGGAGCCAGATTTTTGACAGGTTCGTTCATTCAGGTGCACTATACACACATTTAATGCGCCTTAAAACTGGAGTGGTGGCGCCTCTTTTCTGACATTGATGGCCACAAGCATCATTGGTGGCCATCAAATCTGCTCAGAGTCAATGGACATTCATCACTGAACAGCACTGAGGAGAATTGGTCCCTCGTCCAGCGTAGATGCTCCCTGGCCCTTGTAAGATGATGATGCCTGTGCCGGGTTTTTTTGTGCTCGGGGGCGTTTTTCATGCAGCCCATGTAAATTAAAATTGGCTATAAAATGGTCGGGAAGGAGACCTTGGGGGCCCTTCAGTCCCTTATATGTAAATTGGAGTTTTTGAACAACCTGGGGTCTCCTAGATAGCCTCTAAGGTGTACAATGAATTTGGGGATTTTTTTTTTCCTGCGGTTTTAAATGAAAAAAATGCCCCCCTTAAGAATAACTGAGATCCCAAATTGCTCCCTTTTAAAAAGGAAACCCAAAGGTTTTTTTCAGATCTTACATTGCCTTTCCAAAATAAAAAAGCCAACAGAACAGACTGGATGGCTATTCTCAATGTGATGTCTAAAACCAAAACCCCTAATTTCCAACCTTTCTTTTTTTCCTAAAATTATTTGGTATCTGCAAAAAATGGGGGGGGCTTGTTTTTTTAAAAAAACCCTAAAGGGTTTAAAAAGTTCCTATCGAGCTGCTTTTACACTTCACTGCCTCTTCATTTTCACACTTCCAATGCAGGCTATGGGTGGGTCTAAAGACAAGAAGTCCGCATGGATGGCGGAAAAGTTTCCGCACCTTTGGTTTTAAAAAAATAAATTTTCTTTATTGTTTCAAATCATTAAAATCCAGACAAGACAGAAAGTCGCCCAAACAATTATAAATTCTTTAAGGTGAGCTGGACTTTGTGTGTCTTGGACTGTATGAGTGGGTCTACAGCAGTGACTGACATTTCAGCTCTGCTACAGGGATATTGGTGAAAATAGAGTTGTGAAAAGCAAAAAACACTGCCCCAAGCGGGGATGTGACTAAAATTTTAACCCCAAAGAGTTTTTTTGTTTTAAAGGGGAAAGCTTCTGGGCGAGAGAGGAAAGCGAGGGGAAAACATGTTTTTCTGCTAAAGGACTCTGTTTTTTTTAAGTTCTTTAAAGGGGCAAAAATAAAGGGAAGTAGAACCATCTCAAGGAGGAAGGGGGGGGAAAAGGGAAAAGGGCATGGGGATTTTAAATATGAGTGTCAAAAAGAAAAAGGGGGTCTGAATACTTAAACCATGGGGATATTTCTTTTTTCTTGAAAAAATTTCCCCCAATTTCTGTTTGTTTTTTTTTTAAGATGGGGGGGGGGGCAGGTGTACATTAAAGAGAAAAAAATTTTTAAAAATTTTTTTTTTTTAAAAATTAAAATTTTTGGTTCCCAAAATAAAAAAACCCCATAAAAATTTAAAAGGTCTGAAAACCCTTTTAAAAAATTTAAACCCCCCCCCTTTGTTTTCCCCCCCAACCCAAGGCTTTAATTGGCCCCCCAAACGTAAAAGGGGAAATTCCCCTTTTTGGGTTTTTGGCCCCCCGGGGGGTTCTTGAACTCCTTTTTTTTTGTTGGTTTGGTTTTTTTTCAGGGGAAAAAACCCCCCCGAGAACATAAAATTAAAAAATTGTGGCGGGGTTTTTAAGGGGGCAAAAAACCAACTCCCTGGTGAACCCAGAAAAAAACCCTTTCCACGGGTTGGGGCCCAAAGGGAAATCAACCCACTGGTGGGCCCTGGATCAAGTCCACTAGGGGGCCCCCGGGAAATTAAAACTCCATGGTGGGGCTCCGGGGGGGAAATCAACCCCACTGGGGGGGCCCCAAAAGGAATCAACCCCAAAGTGGGCCCCAGGAATCAACTCCACTGGGGGGCCCCCGGGAATCCCCCACTGGTGGGCTCCGAGAATCAACTCCACTGGTGGGCCCCGAGAATCAAGTCCACTGAGGGGCCCCGGAATCAATCCATAGTGGACCCCAGGAACATCTCCACTGGTGGGTCCGGAACAACCCCCACGGTGGGTCCGAAACAACTTCTGGGGGGCCCCGGAAAACAATCCCCCGGGTGGGGCCCGAAAAATTCAACTCCATAGTGGGCCCTGGGTTAATCCATGGGGGCCCTGGGTTTTTAAATTCCACTGGGGGGGCCCCGGAAATCAATTCACGGGGGGGCCCGGAAAATAAAACCCCACGGGGGCCCCCCAAAGTAAAACCCCGGTGGGTCCAAAAATCAACTCCACTGGGGGGGGCCAAAATCACTCCACGGTGGCCTGAATCAACTCCCGGTGGACCCAAAGAATAATCATGGTGGGCCCCGGGGGCACCTAAATCGCATGGTTGCGAGGCCCGTTTTTTTGGGGAGTTCTATTGCAAATACTTGCCTGGTAGATATATATATACTTTTTTCATTGAGGAATGCTGTTTTAAATTTTTCGGGGACCGTGGGGAATCCCAGTAAACAAATGACCAGTGTTGTTGTTTAAACTTCATGGGACCTTCATGTTTGATAAGAGATATTTATGCATTTTGTTAGTAAAGTTGATTTTAGTAATTTTCTATTTGGCACATCAAAAAAGAAAAAAACCTGATTGCCATGTCAAATCGCTTCAAAAAAACTGATAAAGTAATATGCGCACGTATTGTCTTTCAATGCTGCTTTGTTCTTTTTTTAACTGGAAATGTTTTTTTATGTCTGTTCCGGGAAATTTTTTTTTCGTTTTTACCAAAATTTTATATTGGGGAAGGCAGAAGGAAGACCCCCGCTTCTTAGTAGTATGCAGGGGCCCATTAATTAATGGGAAAAGGGTCCCAGGTAAACTTACATTAAAAAAATAAAGGTCAAAAAATGGAAACAAAATGCTTTTAAAAAAAAGCATCCGAACCAAAACAATTATAAAGATTGGTACTAATCGGAGCTCTAATGGCCGGGGAAACTGCAGCTTTGAAGTCTTTATGGTACCAAATTTTTCGAAAATTAAATGATATACATCGACTAACTCTTCCTCTGCTTTTTGCCCCTTTGAGAATATATATGAAGTTAAATACCAACCCAGGTCTCCCATGCTAGGGGCCCACCGGGGGTTTCCCCTTTTACCCTGTGGGGCCAGTCTGAGCCGTCTGAGTGTTTTCCATACTGTGGTGCCTTAGGTATCATGTACTTTTATGGGCTCCATGGAAATGCATTATTTGTTCCAGGGGTTTCCCCAAAAATTCTTTGGAATGAAGAAAATAAAATGAAAAGGTCAAGACAACCGGCTCTTTAAATTTTAAACTAAAAAATGATAAATATATCTCTCCAAAAACCTTCCCCCCCTCATTCATCTCTTAGTCTCTAGATATACCCCTATGTAATGTATGACCCCTCACAGAACGTCCTTTCTTGTCAGCTCCTCAGTAAACATCTTTAAATTTTCGGGTTCCCCCATTCTCTTAACGCACTACCCCAACACAGAGTATCTAACGAATTAGGGCCCTGGGATGCCTGCAGTGGGCCTTCCCCAAATACTAATCACACTTGGCATGCCTCGAGGCCCCTCAAGATACCCTATTAACTCACCACACATCGGACACTGGAAGCCTGAAACCTAAAAATGATTGGCAGGGCAGGGGCTTTTGGCTCCCTTTCCCCCATGGTTTAAAAATGTTTGCACGTCCAAAAAAACACACAAAAGTTAAATAAGCAAAGAAACCAAGGGATAGGGTATGTTTTTGTATTCCGGGGCATACATACAACTTGGGGCCCCTATACTTGTGGGGCCCCCGGGCAATGAATACTGGCCAATGGAAAATTGGCCCCCGCCCCAACACATTCTCGATTCCCCCACTAAAATTTAAAAAATTTTTTAAAAGAACCAAACCCCAAAATCCTGAATAGCCCACAAACCCACAAAACCCCCCTATCTTCACCACCATGGTCTGTCCTACCTTTTTGTTCCTTTACCCCTTGTTTGTAGATTGTACCCTCAGGGGCAGGGCCCTTTTTTTTTGTCCGTTTGTTGTTTATTTAGTCATGATTTTTTACTTATTTTTGACATATGTTATGCACTTAAAAGGTTGTCCCGTTTAGACTTGGTGGGATATCACTAAAATATGGGTCAATGTTAGATAGATTGAGTTCCCACCTCTGGGAAACTCGAGAGCGCTCAGTGTATCAAACTCACATTGATTTCAAAAAAGTATTGAAAAAAAAAGGGGGTTCAGGACCTTCCATTGAAATCAATGGGAGTTTGAAATATTTACTGCTGTTTCAGGGCATAATTTGGGATATTTGCGGGGCCCCGAGGTGTAAAAACAAAATTATCTGACATTAAAGGGGATTTATGCTTCCCATTCGTGGTTTCATTTTTACTTTCTTTCTCAGCTCCCTTAAAACCAGGGGGGGTTTTTCCCCCCCCAGCTAGTGTTTCTTAACTGAAAGGGGGGTGACATTTTTCCCCTAAATTTTTCTTTCATGTTTTGCTCCCGGGCAGTGTGTTTGTTTGAGGTCAGTGGGAGTGGATAGCACATCCCTGCTCTGCCCCCCCCCTTGTCTAAACCACATGTCACCCTGTCATTCCTCTCCCCCATGCAGTCTTATTTTGTAAAGGCTGTTTGTTTACATACCAAATCCCTGCATTTGTCTAGACGTCTTCTATGAACCAGAGCACTGATCTTTCTCCTTCACTGTTTTGGGGGTTTGTTTTCATTGAAACCCGTCTTCTATAAACTACCAGAGCAAAGATCTGTCTCCCTTTTTATGTTTACACGCAGCAGTATTAGGCACGAGCACAATCTGCTGTTTTCTGATGTGAAGCAGCTGCGGGTTCTGTGCAGAGTGAAAAAGTTCCGACCCCTTATTTGAGTGAAGAGGAGGAAAGCAAAATCCGTGAAAAAAAAAAAACACCGGGGGCCAGACGAAATTAAATTAGTAGAGCCCTCAGCCAATGAAATGAAAGGGGGGGAATCGACCGACACTGGGGAACATGTTACAAAACGAAGATAGGAGACAGTGAATACAAGTCAGCTTTGCAAATACACCCCAAATTTCAAAGTTGTTTTTTCACTGTCCCCTTTTTTTTAAGACCTTTAAAGTTTGATATAACCCCTTTTGCCATATCTGCCCAAGAAAAAAAATGCCGGCAGATGTTTTGGTTTTTTCTGAAGATAAATCCAGTCAAAGACCCCCCATATGGCCAACTTTGAGAAGTGCATCAGGGAAAATTATTGGAACTGTATAGAGGTATAATTTGGTCATATGCATATTTTAAAACCCAAAAGGAAAAGTGGGCAAATGTCCCGGGCGGATACTCTCACTCTACTCTACTTATAGAGGTGGGGAGGTGTGGAATCCATTGGTCTAAAAAAAAATTGTTCTAAAAACTCCCCTCTTTTGTCCCAAAAATCCCCCATTTTTTGTGGGAATATTGTCCTAACTCAATTCGCTTTTTCAGAAAAAAGGTGTGGGAACAAAAAGATCTAGGCCAAAAAAAGGGTTGGATATTCCCTTTTTAAAAAAAATCTTTTATAACAAAAGGAGGTCTATGTGTGTCCTTTGTGGCATGTACGGGTCACAGCATCGTTTTTAATTGGGCTCTTTCCTGGGGGCCCACAGGGCCCCCCCCACCAAACAAACGACAGACCGCACCTTCACAAGCCGGCAAGCCCGCATAGGGCTAGCTGCGTCCTGGCCATTTGCCCCCCATGTTGGGTTAATAGTGTTTGGCATCTAGTATTGACAGAGGAA
The DNA here is from genome assembly GCA_025379985.1 of Phyllomedusa bahiana. Lineage (NCBI taxonomy): Eukaryota > Metazoa > Chordata > Amphibia > Anura > Hylidae > Phyllomedusa > Phyllomedusa bahiana. The sequence goes on along the minus strand of JAODAL010044617.1, from coordinate 1,015 downwards.
AGGGGGGTTTTTTTTCTAAAAAATTGGGCACCCCCACAAGTAAAATTTTGGGTGCCAAAGGTTGCCAGAGCAGCCGACGCCAAAATAATGGGTTGCCATGTAAAAAAAGTCTATTAGGCCCGCCGAAAAAATTTTTGTAGGCGTATGTCTACGGGATAATAAATAAAAAATTTGTATTGCTTGGATTATGAATTTACGGTAAGGGAAATGTAACTGTGGAATACCGCCCTAGGAGCTGGTACAGCGGAACTGTAGGAAATTTCAAGAAAGGCTTCGATACCCACCTGGAACTAAAGAAAAAATTAATCGCAGCTATGTAAAATTCTGGATCCTGGCTGGTGGTGGCTCGGGTCAGAGATATTTTCCCGGGGCAGATTGGTTCTTGCCTTTTGGTTTCCCCCGGGGGTTAACCAGTGGGGGGGGCTTTGGGGTTAAAGTCCCTTTTCTCTCTCCCCTCACCCACATTTTCCCCACCCTTGGTTGAACTTGATGGAAAATGTCTTCTTTCAACCGTACTAACTAGTAACATATAAGTTAAAACAAAAAAAAATTAGGGCGCATGTAGAGGGGGGCTCCACCAGTTTTTAAGTAAATTTTTTTTTTAGCTCACCCCAAAAAAGGAAGGGTTTGGGGGATGTGTGACCCACAATTAACAGAGAAAAGTGGATTTTTCCAGGACTTCAAAAGAAATTCATTTATTTGGGGTAGATAAAGGGGATGACAAAACCCGGGAAATGAACACAAAACAGACACGGCAGGGTGTGACATGTTTCAGGTGCTAAAAACCCCTTTATCGTAACCCAAGCGACTTTTGGCGAAAAAAAATGTTGTAGCCCGTCCGACAGGTAATGAAAATCATTAGCTAAACTTTTGGAAGGTTGCAAGACACGCCACTTTTGAAAGCGCCCCCTGCGCCAAAAGTTTGAACAACACTGTAGAAATCCCTTCCTGGGGTGAGAAATTTGGGGGTTTAAATTTCAAAAATGTTTCCCTTAGTGCGAAAAAAAAATAAAAA
>JAODAL010044616.1:0-32700 GCA_025379985.1 Phyllomedusa bahiana | reverse complement strand
GCGCTGTGAACCTCCACATCTGTATTGTCCACCTGGGGCCTACTCCTTTTTGTGCCACCTCCACACTCTTCTTTGGTCCCCTACCCATGCTGCTGCGCCGTGCCCTCCACACTCTGTGATTGGCCACCTGGGGGCCTACTCTGCGCTGCCAGTGACGCTGTCTCACGGAACACCCTTATTTTTTCCTAATGTTTTTCTACCCCCCCCATTCTATGACTTTTTGCCACTATGTTTGTTTTTTTCCTCTTCTTTTACCCTGTCAGAAGGAATGGGAAGGATAGGATTGTCTAGCCAAAAGCAGGAGTGGATAAGAACACAAAGCATCAAATATCCCATTTAGGGTAAACTCTTTTTTGGGAAAAATCCTTTTTGTTCTTTTGGTTTAGCAATACGGGGGGGGGGATTATTGGCCGATTAAAACACTGACGGATAAAAGAAGGGCAAAATGGTAGAACGTAAACGCAAAATTATGCCGAACCCTCTCCACCATTGGGAGGGCCTCTACCGTACAGCTTTAATAGAACGGGGGTTCGTCAAATCTATGACTTTTAAAGCTCGGGGCCTCATGTAGTGCCCCCTGCGGTCGTCCCTTACGTGCGGACCTGTGGGCTCTTCTTTTGGGAGACCTCCTTCTGTGTTCTTTGAGCATCATAGGAAATTTACCCTCAGCTTGTTTTTTTTCCAAAGCGGGCGCTCCATCTTTTCAGGCTGCATTCCCCTTCATTTTTTGGTCATTTTGCCCCTAATTTTTAGGAAATTTTTAAATAAGCGTTTTAAGAGCCCCCCCGGCAGTCATGTACATGCCATACAAAACACAGACGTTGAAGACCAAAAAAAAAAGCTCCCCCGGGGATATTGGAGCATGGACAATTTTTCTACAAAACCCCTATGGCCTCTCTGCTCCCAGAAATAGCTTTTTTTTAAAAATGTGATTCGTCGCAATTTATTCGGGGGAAAACAAATTTTGTCAGAAAATTCAACAAACTGCGAACGAATTTTTGAAAATTCGCCCATCTCTGTTGTGATAATGTGGTCTTGTATATTTTCTACCCACAAAATACGATAACATTCAATTCCTTTCACGCATTTTGCTTCAGGAACATCCTGATTGTATGCACTTACACAATTGGATTTCCCGAAATTATCACAAAAACAATAAACCCCTGAGTGGTAGCAGGAAAGCATGTTCACCCTCCAAAATAAAAACCCCTTAAACAGAAAAAAAAAAAAGTTAGGCAATCAACAAAAGAGTGATGCAAAAAATTTTTTTTTCAAAACAAAATACTTTTTTTTAAGGCTAAAACTAGAAAACATATTGTTTGGGTATCCTGATCGAATCAACCTGAAGTAAAATAACTGTGGGGGTACTATACGGGGACACTTAAAAAAAAATAATAAAAAACACTTGCTGCATTTTCTTCATTCTGACTCCCAAAAAATGGATAAAAAGGAGAACAAAAAAGTCATGCCCCTCAAAAAAAATGAATAGAAATTTTAAAAAAATGTCAACAAAACCCAGAAAAAATCAAGCCCCTAAAACGTCCATACATGAAAAAAAAAAGGTTGGCTCTCAGACTTTGAGGAAAAAAAAATGTTTGCTTTTTTAAATAAAAGTGTTTTTGATGGAAAATTTTTTCTATTATTTTACGCAAGTTGACTGTGTAAAAATAAAAATAAAAATATCAAGGTTTTGTATTTTTTTTCATTCCCCCCCCAAAAAAACCTGATAAAAGGATCAAGTGTCTAGGAACCCCATAAGGGTTTTCCTTTTAAAGTTCTACTCATCCTGCAAAAAAACAAGCCCGTATATAGCCAAATAAAAAAAAAAAAAGTTACGGTTGTCGAATGAATGACAAAAAAAATTTTTACAAATGCATTTCATGTATTATGTAGTAAAAAAGAAAAAAAAACTATATAAAATTGATATTTTTGTAAAAGTAGACCCCTGTAGTAAAAAAGCTTCGAAGGCCAAAACGGTGGTCAAGTGTTAAATGTTAGTGTAAACTCCAACAAAAAAATAAACCCAAAAAACAAAGGCACAAATTCCTTTTTTTTGGGGGGGGTTGAGGGGGGGACAAGAGGGGGAAAAGATGCTTTTGCTGTATAAACTTTCTTCACCTTTTTTCCGCCCCCTGGCCCCCATTTCAAGTGAAAATTTCCCTTAAAGGATTGTGTGAGAAACCCAAAAATAAAAACTATAAAGGGGAATATGAAAATAAGCAGTAACTATCTGTCACAATCCAGTGTATGAATTACCTACAGACGCGGGTTTATCACATAGTTTTCCGCCATTTGGATTTTTCCCTTCCTACGGGGGAACTAGGGGGGGGGGAAGTCCCCAGTTTCGGGTTTGTGCTATCCCAAAACTTTTTATTTCCCCAAAACCAAAAAGGTTGCTTTCCTCCCAGCGACTGTAGATTTTATATACTATATATTTTTAAAGGGGCCCCCCTTTGTATGAAAACGTCTGGGGGTTCAAAAAACTAAATTTTTTTTCCCCAAATGGGCAACCAATCAGGGGCGCCCCTCTCAATAGTGCTTTGGTAAAAGGGAAAGGGGGCACTCTGTTTGGGTTGTTTTGGGGGCAACAAAGTAAAATTTTAGACCTCCCACATTTTTAATACATAGGGCCCCTTTAAGAGTGTGTACGGGCCCCCCATTCTTTTTCTACTTTTGCAGAGGGACTCCCTCACACCATAAGTCATCGACTAAATAGCCCGGGCCACACTTTGTTTTTTTATGTCCACCCCCAGCCAAACCCCGGGGAAGCAACTCACGGGTTTTCTGTCCTATTTTCCTTGTGGGAAATGGGTTTCTGCTGAGGAAGGACCCCGGGGGCCATTTTTTTTTTCCTAAAAGGGATTTTTCCCCCCCAGACAAAAAACAAATTTTTTTTATTAAAGTTTTTAGGTTTTTTTTAAATTTGCCCATTTAGTTTTTTCTATTTAGTTTTTTCTTTTTTTTGGGGGGAGATCCCCCTTAAAAGAAAGTAATAATTTTCCCGAAAATCCCAATTTACACAGCTTTAAAACCATAAACATCAAGTAAGGAAATTGTTTTTGGGGAAGTTATTTGGGCCCCCAGCCTTTTTTTTTCTGGGGCAAGGGGGGCCCCCCGGGCTAAAATTTTTTCCCTTGGTACCGGGTTTAAAAGAAAAAAAGGAAATCACGGCAGTTTTTCCCCCCCTTCCTCTTTCAAAAGGATGAGGGGAAGCCGGGGAAAACCAAAGGGTTTTATCGTTTGTCGGGCCAAAAATTTAATGTTTCTTTATTTTTAAACTTTTACACGGGAAATTGTTTAATTAGTTACTTTTTTGTCCTTTTTTGAAAGCAGCAAAAAAGCTTTTTACTTTTTCAAATTTAAAAAAATATTAAAGGATATAGGAAGAAAAAACTTTTTTTATTATAGCCCTGTAAAAGATCACGGGTTTTGGGGTTTTTGGGTTTTTAAAAGGGGGAAAAGGGTGAAAAATTTTCTTTCAGGAAGTTTTACCCACTTCCCCATTTGTAAGGCTGGCGAAAAAAAACTTTCCGGGGAAAACCTCCCCAAACCCCCCAACCCCAGAAGCCCAGTGCTTTTTTCCCCGACCCTCATTTAAAATTACCCTTTAATAAAAATTTGATTGGTTTCCTACATAGATAAATTGGTAAGAAGGGGTTTTCCCTAGGTAGTTTGATAGAAAAAATAAAATGTTTGTGGCCCATGTTTATACAACTTTACAATCAGCTACTAAATTGGGCTTTTTAAAACCCGTAAGACTGAAGAAAAAAATCCAAGGACCCCTAATGTATGGTGTATACACTAGTAAACCCGGGGGGGTGGCGATGTAAAAAACCCTCAATTCTTATGCCCCCTTTAATTCAAAAATAACAAAATTTACTTTTTTTAACTTTTTTTAATTTTAAAAACTTTTCTATTTTTCTTTCCCCCTTTTTTAAAATTTTTCCCTTTTTTTTGTTTTTTTCCCAAACCGGGAAAAAAAATTATGAAAAACTAAGCAAAATTTCAGCATTTAAAAATCCATTTTAAAAATCGAAATTGCAGATTTAGGGGGGGACAGAAAAAGGGGGGGGCAAAATCTGCGTCTCAGCTATCTGTTTAGGGAAAATTTGGAAAAAGGGTTTTGTCACCCAAAGGAAAGGGGAAAAAGGGCCCTTTTTCTTCATAGGAAATGCCCAAACATCTGTACAAAACAAAATTTTTTTCTTTTTGAAAAAAAATTTGTTTTTTTGAATTGAAATTTCGGGTTTTGGGAAAATTTGACGAAAGTTTAATGTAAAAAATCTGTGTTTGAACCAAAGCCCAAAATTCCATTGAGGGGGAAACAAAAAACTTTAGACCTTGTATATACGGGGGAATTTTTGGGGGATTTTTTTTTTTGGGAAAAAAAATTAATGAAAAAATTTTTTAAAAAGTTCTTTCTTTTTTAAAAATTTTAAGGGGACAGTGGCCCAAAAAACTAATACCCGAAGGTTTAATTTTTAAAATGTACTTCATGTACCTTCCATAGCACGGGAAAACCCAACAACGTGTTTCCCTTTTTAAGGATTTTCAAACAAGAAATCAAAAAAAGAACAAAAATTTTCCCCACTGAAAACCCAAATTTTCCCTGACTGCTGAAAAAAAACAAATCCTGTTCATTCTAAGGCTAGGTTTTTAAAACAGGGAAAAGGGTGTTGGGTCGTTTTTTTAATAGAAAATTTCCCTTTGCAGTCTACACAAAAAACAGAAATTTTTTAAATTTTTTGGGAAAAACCCAAACTGAAAATGTTTTAAAGGGGGGAATAAAGGACATGTTGTTTTAAACTGCCGACCAACGGTTTAGTTTTCCCCCAAAAAAATGCAAGGGACCGAAGGGAATCCCAAAAAAACCAACAAAAAACACACAAAAAAAAACTGTTTTTTAAAGTGGGTTCAACAAATTTTTAAAATTTCTGTCGAATTTGGGCGGCAATTTTCAAATTTTCTGTGTAGACAATTTCCTAAGAATTTTTTTTAAATAAAAAACATTCAACTGTTTTTAAAACACAAAAGGGGGGGGTTTTTTCTAAGGGGTCCCCCCCCCCTGTGCCTTTTCCCGAAAAAGTTTTAGTTAAAGTTATTCCCCCTTTTACCCTTTTTTACACCTTGATTAAAAACAAATGGGGCAGAGGTTTGAAGGGTTTTAACTTTTCTGGGCCGGGAGTACAAAAATTTTAAAAATGGGCCCCCTTAAAACTGTGTGCCACTTAGAAAAACTGGTATTCCGTTAAGTGGCAGAGGCTTTTTTTTGGGGGTAATACAACATTTTGGTATAATGTTTGTATTTTCAATTGGGACCAATTAAAAGAATTATGGAAATAAAATTAGAAGAAACCCTTTTCCAAAATCCAAGGGGATATGGCCCATAAGGGCCCAAACACTGCCCGCAAAAAAGGGGTGGCCCCTCCACCCAAGAAGTAAAACAATTAAAGGGTTTTCCCAAAAAAAAATTCCCGCCTTCGGAAACAAACAAAAGTATTTTCCTGATAAGACCCCCTTTAAGGGGCTAACTAGGGCCCCCCCAAGAAAAATTTTTTTTGAATGTTTCATTTTAAAATTTTTATAAGGGGTTTGGGGTTTCAACCCCGTGTTAAACCCAAAACAGGGGGCAATTTGCACCCAAAACTTAAACTTATTAAAAAATTAGGGAAATTGGGGCTGTTTTGTCCCCCAAACTGACAGGTTTTTGTTCAGAGGGAAAAGGGGGGCATTTTACAAAATAGCTTTCCCCAGGGAGGTAAAATCCCCTCTCCCAGTGCCAAATTTTAAGGTGGCCACAGTGTTTTTAAAACCCTTTTATTTTGTATCAATTTATTACAAAAAATCTCAAGTTTTTTAAGTTGCAAACCCCCAGGTCTTTCCCTTTTTTTTTTTATCCCCTAACGCCCACGATGCGGGGCCAAAATGCATCCCCATAAACCAAAGCCAAAAAAATACAAAAATTTTTGAACACAATGTGCTGCCCAAAAAAACGACAAAATAATAAATTTATAAAGATATCCAAAAAAAACACTGCAAAATTAAACCAAATTTCCCCGACAAAAGTCCCAATTTTCCTACTAAGAAACCCCATATAAACCCCAAAGTTTGTAAACCAAAAAAATCCGGCCCCCACCCTGACCCCATTTCACCACCCCCATAGGGGACCCCAAAAATATAAAAATAACCATTACAAAAAACAAAAATATTAAATTAAGGGTGGGGGGAATTTTTTCCCCAAATTCTTTTTTGGTTTACTTCGCCGAAAATTTTCCGGGGAAAAAAAAAATAACCTTGTTTCCCCAAATTTCTTGGCAAAGGAAAAAACGTTAAAAAAACAGCTTTTTTCCAGGCTGCACAGAGCCTTTCAGGGGGGCGGAAAAACGTTGTGCCCGGCTTAAATTGCAGAGGGGGCTTGGTTTGGTCTTCATACAAAGTTGTGTTTTAGTTTTGACCAAAACCCCAAAAACCCGGGCCCCCGCCCCTTAAATCGCTTCATATAAAATTCCCCGGGCACTTAAGGGGCAAAACTGACCCAAAAAAATGAAAGGGGGGAAAGGGAGCCTGTTTTTCATCGACAACAAACTGGAAAAAAAAAAAAGCTGAGGGGTTTAGGGGGGCCAAAAAATCAGGACAGGTTTGGAGGTGACGGCGGGGACCACAGCAGGGATGGGGGTTCAGGGGAGTGGGGGACAATTACATTCTGGAGGTGGCAAAACCCGAGGAAAGCCCAAGAGGGGGGGGGGGCAATGACTGAGGGGGCGGAGGGCCACGGGGGGCAGCAGTATGAGGGGCAGGCAGTGGCACAAAAGAAATTTTTGGAGGGGGCAAAAACCCCGGAAAATAGGCCACAGAGTGGAACAAATTGGGCAAGTGTGTAGGTCAAAAGCAGCAGCCACAGCAGCAGCCCTGAGGTAAGGGGCAGTGGCACAATGACACAGTGTGGGAGGTTTACGGGAGCAGGGAAAAGGGAGGGAGCTTTAGGTCCGACAGTTTGGGACAATGACACCGTGTTTTTAGGTCACGCAGCACCAAAGCAGCAGCATGAGGTTTTAACAGGGCACAATGACACAGTGTGTAGGGGCCCCGGGCCCAAGCGCCCGCAAAGAGTTTTGGCGTGGCACAATTTTCACGTGTGTAGGCACCCGGCAAGGGAGCATGAGGGGAGGGAGTGGCACAAATTTACATTCTGGGGGGGGGCCCAAAAAAAGGAGTAAAGGCCCACAGAGTGGCACAATTTTAAAACAGGGGTTAGGCACGGGGAAACACCCCCGGAGCGGGTTTTAGGTCAAGGGGGGTGGCACAATCACATTTTTAGGGGGTGGGGAAAAAAAAGGAGTAGGCCACAGAGGGGGACAAAGGGCCCCGGGTGTTTGGTCACGGGCCCCAGCAGCATGGGGGTCAGACAGGCCCCAATGACACAGTTGTTTTAAGGGGAAAAGCAGCAGCCCACAGCAGCAGCATGGGGTTTAGACAGTGGGCCAATGGGCAAGTGTTTTAGGTCACGGGGGAGCAGCCCCAAAACAGCAGGGTGAGGTCAGACCCGTGGGGACAATGACAGAAAATTGGGGTAAGGGGCAAAAGGCAGCAGCCACAAACAGCAGCATGGGGGTCAGACAGTGGCCCCAATTTACCCTTCTGGAGGTGGCCCAAAAAAAGGGGTTTGGCCCCAGAGTGGGACAATGACACAGTGTGTAGGGCACGGGGGGCAACCACAGGAACAGAAAGAGGTCAGAAAATGGCCCAATTGGGGCACAGTGTTGGGAGGTTTATGGGAGCAGGGCCCCAGGGAGCGCATGAGGTTTAGCAGGGGGCACCAAAAGACACAGTGGTTTTGGGCACGGCAGCAGCAGCATTTAGGTCCCGGGGCGTGGCACAATGACACCCGTGTGTAGGGGCACGGGCAGCAGCCAAAACAAACAACATGGGTCAGGAAAAAAAGTGGGACCCAATTTACGAGTGTGTAGGTCAAAGGGAGGGAGCCAAAAGCAGCAGCATGAGGTCCCGGGGAATGGGACAATGACATTTTGGGGGTGGGAAAAAAAAAGGAGTTGGCCACAGGTGGGGCAATGGGCACCGGGGTTAGGTTTTACCCAGCAAACCCAGGGAAAAAGCTTTAGGTCAGGGCAGTGCACAATGGGGCCCCCAGGTGTAGGTCATGGCCAAACAGCCACAGCAAACAAAACCCTGAGGTCAGACAAAATGGCCCCCAAAAGGGCACCCGTGTTTTAGGTCCCAAGGCAAACAGCAACAAGAGGGGAGCAGGGCACAATGGGGCACGTTGGGAGGGCACGCAGGGAGCCCCCAGAAACAGCATTTTAGGTCAGAAAAGTGGACAAATTTCCACAGTGTGTAGGTCCGGGGAGCGCCACAGCAAACAGTATGAGGTCAAAACAGGGGCCAATTACCCCAGTGTGTAGGGGGGCCGGGGAGCAGCCAAAAGGGAAACCGCATGAGGTCAGGGGCATGGCAAAAATGCCCAGTGGGTAGGTCACGGCCCGGGAGCCACAAACAGGCGGAGGTCACACAGGGGGGCACAAAAGAAAATTCGGAGGTGGCCAAAAAAAGGAGTAGAAACCCCAAGTGGGACAAAAGACACCAGGGGGAGGTCAAAGGCCCGCAGCACAAGAGGGCAGGGGCAAATGGAAAAATGAATTCTGGAGGTGGCAAAAAAAAAGGGGGGTAGGCCACAGGGGTGGGACAATGGGGCACAGGGGTGGAGGTCACGGGAGCGCCACAGCAGCGAAAAGGTCAGGGCCGTGGGGACAATTTACCCCCCAGTTGGGGGGGTTTGGGTTTTCCCAATTTCCCGCCCTGGGGGAAAGATGGTTGTTGGCAGATGGAGAAAATGTCAGCAGATTTTTGGGGGCCCTCAGACGGGGGGGCGGCATTTAGAATAATTGGCTGAGGGGAGGTAGTTTGGGAACCCCCGACTCATTTTTCCCCAGTTTGGGTGAGGCGTCCTGGCTGTTGTTGTCTGGGCGCCCAAAGGAAATTTGGGGTTTGGAAAAACCTGGCCGGGTCCCCCCGCCCCCGTTTTTTCTTGACAAAGGTTTTTAGTCGGTTTTCCCCCATTTTCCCCTGGGGGCAAAGGGGGGTTCTCCTTTGGGCTAACGATGGCCCCCCCCGCAAAAAAAAACCCCCCTTTATGCCACCCCTTTTGGCCGGGGGGAGGACAGCCCCTTTTTCCAAATGCAAAACTCGGGAAGTTTTCGGCCACACATCCCCCTTTGGCTGCCCGGGGAGTCCAGGGGGGACTTCTAAAATTGGGGGGGCAAGGGGCTTTCCAAGTAGGCCAACCCCCGGGTTTGGGGCAGGGGCTGCTCCCCGGGGCCCGCTGCTTTCTGGTGCTGGGGGACTACCCCACTCCCCAGGAGGTTTAAGAAAAAACGCTCACATGGGCCCCAGGGGGCTTAGGTTACTGCTGATGGAGCTGGGTTTCTTTCTCCTACCCCCCCCCCTTCCCCCAGCAGCTGCCCGGGAGTGTACAATTTAGCGCGAAGGGGGAAACCCCCCCCTCAGGGCCTGTCAAGGAGGGGGGGAATTTTCCCCACAAAGGCGCGGCCAAAATTTTACGGGGGATTTCCCTATATTTTTTTGGGGTTTGTCCTCCCTCCTCAATGCTGGGAAAAAGGGGTCCCATTTTTTGGGCCGGTAGCGAAGGGTCCAATTTTTGGGGGAAGCCAGAAGGGCCTTTCCCCCCTTTTCAGGAGGTGACTTTTCGGCTTTTCACTAGCCAGGCAAAAATTTAAACATGCTGGGGCCTCTGCACAAGTGGGCTCCGAGGGGGGTCCCTGCCTCCATTTCCAAAGTATACTGCCCCCGGTGCTTGGGGGTCATCTGCCTTTCTTTTCCCATCTCCATCCACCTCCCCAGCTGGGTCCTGCTTTCCCCCTCTCTCCCTCACGCCGGGTAGAAAATTTCCCCTAATTTTTACCAGACAAAAAGTTCTCCTCCAATGTTTCCCCCTTTCCCCCCTTCCCCCCATTTCATCCCCAAACCGGGGCTCTTTTTTCCAGGGATGGGAGGGCCCCCCACGTCTCCGGGCCCCTGCCCGGAAAAAATTTTTCAGGGACGTTCCAGGGGCATGAAGCAGTGGAATGCGTTAAACAATTTTTTCCCTTTGGTTTCCCGGCGACTGACAAATAAAGTCGCCCCCCTCGAATGGCCTCAACAAATGGAAAGGGGTCAAAGTTTAGCTGCCAATTTTCTGACATAAAAATTACACAGGGGAGTACTTCAATTTTGCCTGGATCATCAAAAAAAAGTTTAAACCGGGCCCTTTTTTGTTCATTTCCCGTCGGTTTCCAACTGGGGGCAGGCCCGGAAAATTTTTAAACGGGGGGGAAAACATCGATATTTAGTTTCCCCCTTTTAAAAAAAAATGGGAAGGCGGGCCCCCACTCCACTTATTCATGTTACCCTTTTTTAAAGGGAAGGAAGGGAAAAGAGTTTACTCCCCGGGAAAAAGCTCAGGGAAAATATGGTGCTCACCCCCATTCAAAAAAGTAAGTCCATTTTTTATAAAACGCCCAAAAATAGGAAAAAAAAAACGGAGCGGCAAAATCAAAGAAACTTTCCTTTTTTTTAACACTCTTAAAATTTAGGAAAATTGCAGCAAATTTAAAAGGGAAAAAAAGGGTACCTCAAACCCCACGATCGTTTCGCGTTTCACCTCACGCTTTCTTCCCCAAAAGGGCCCTTTGGGGGAAAAAGGTTTAGAGTGAAAACCAAACCGGGCGTCGGGGGGAGGTAAACTGTTTCCCCTTTTTTAAAGCTGCTATTTTTTCCCCAATAAAGTGTTTTAAAAAGGAGGGAAAATCGTGGGTTTTCCGGGTCCGCTGTTTTTTTATATTTGCGGAAAAACATCGCATTCACGTGTTGGGGGGGGGCCCTTTTTTGGCCCCTACAACTCAAAGGGTTTTAAAATGGGAGCACGTTTCCTTTGGGCCCTTTTTTAGAATGTTTTTGGGAAGGGTCGGTTGGGAAAACCCTTTAGGGAACCTTTTTCACAAACCCGATTGAAAAAAAGCTCCATTTCAGGGGGGCTTGGGGGGCCCTCCCTCCTCGGTGCAGCGCGGACACCATGTTCCTCCCCTTTTCCGTTTCCCCCCCCCCCCAATTTGGGGGGGTTTTCCGGGTTTTTTCAGTTTGGGCGGGAGAAAACCACCACATCGGGTTTCTTGGGGCATGACGGGGGAGCAGTTCCTCCCCTGTTTTGACTTCGTTCGCCGAGGGGAAGCCAGGTGTAGAAATGCGCCCTAAAACATGGGGTATGATGGGGCAGTACTTGTGGGGGGAAATTTAAAGGTTTGGGGGTTTGGGGGGAAAAGGAGGCGGAAAATTTGGGGCAGGGGGCAGCAGTTTGGAACCCCCCCTGGGGAGAAAGCGGGGGTTTTTTCTTCCAAGTTGTTTGGGTGTGGGCCCGGGCCGGGAAAAACACATTCAACCCCGTTTGGGGGGTAAAGGACAAAGTACTGGGGCCCCGACCGTTTTTTACAGCTCCGACCGGGCCGCGCTGCCGTGCACCCTTTGGGAAAAAAACAGATAACTTAAGGACTTGGCCCCTTTTTTCTGGGTTTTTACATATTTATGAAAATTTCTGGGGACTGCCTTTTTTGGAAAAAAAAAATTTTCGGCTTGGAACTCTCCCCTCTCGGCTCCCGGGAAAAAGCCATTTGTTCTCGAATGGTTTCAAAGGACCCCCCATTTGGAAAAGGGGGGGGACTTGGGAGTTTCCCAAAAAAAACTTGGGGAAAACACCGGGGGAGGGGTGCTTTTCAAACCCTTTGGATGGTTGGGGGAAGCCCTACCCGTTTGTTTTCTTTGCAATTTGGCCCCCGCTGAACGATGCTGGGGCCTTTTAGTACAGGAGGGGAGGAAACAATTTTGGACCAGGGGGGATGATGTCAAAGAGAAAAAAACTCCACCCGCAGGAGGGGTGGAGCATTGAAAGGGTGCAATGGCATCGGCCCCCCTGGGCGCTGCTGCTGCTGCTGTTTTCTGCGGCGGCAGGATGGAAACCCCCACATCGAGCCACGTTTCTCCCCGCCACCGGGGTGGTTAGCTGCATTGTTGACGCATGGGCTTTTGGGGCCCAAAGTTTTGCCCCCCTGGCCAAACCCTTCCCCTTTTTCCCGCTTTTTCGATTTTCAAAAACCCATATTTGGGTCCCCCCGGTTTCTTTTGCAAAAAACCCCCCTCCACACCCGCCCCGGGATCGGATTTTTAAATGGCCAAACGCTCCGCACTGAGTTTACAAATGCCCGCCCCCCTTGGCCTCGCCCGAACCCCTGTAAACCCCCTTTTCCCTTTTTTGGGCTGGGGAAGGCGGGTTTTTTAAACCCCTGGGGCCCCTTGGCCCCGAAAAAATTTACATTCTGCCTATCCCGCTGACTCACTCCCCCACCCAACCCTTTTGGACTTCCCCTCTGCCTTTACGCGCAACTGCGCCCTCCTTTCCCCGACAAAGGGTGAAGCCCTTGCCCACCCCGGGGTCCCAAAATGCGGTCGGCTACTTTATAACTATTTGTGTTTTTATTTGTTTACCGCGCTCAACCCCCGGGGCTTGGTATTCAGAGGCGGGCCCCTCACCCAAAGTGGGCCCCCCCCATGCCCACTCCCTTCCCCCCCCCCTTTACTTTGCCGGGGCCTTTCTGCCAAGGGGAAACAGGGGATATTGGGGGCCCCCTTTCTTTTGCTTCCCCAAATAGCTGCTGATGCCCTTCCCCAAAATTTTTTTTATCCCCGTAAAAAAGTGGCGCTGAGCCCAGACCACATAGTAGAAACTCTGGGGTTGGGGGTGGGAAAGGGATTGGGGGGCAAGGGGGGGGTTGAGGGGGGCAGGTGAGGGGGCCGCTGGGCCCCCCTGGGCCATGCCAACTAAGGGTTTTTGTCTGACGTTCCCCACCAATCTTGGCTGGGGTTTTTTCAGATGTATCCCGGGGGGGAATTGGGGGAAACCCAGTAAACCAATCAAGAAAACCAAATTGGGTTTTCTAGTCATTACACGGCCGGGTAGGGTGACAGCGGGCAGTTGTGGCCTCAAACCCTTTGGATATGAAATTTTTCTACAGAATTTCCCTTTTTGTGGCGGTGAAAAACAAAGTGTCTTGTACGGAGTACACCAGCAGAAACAACGCTTAATTAACCCCTGGATGTAAATTGCGCAAAAGAATTGAGCAGCCGGAAACTACTAGCTTTGTAGCGTGTTACAATTGCGTGTTTTCTACGCTACACAACAAGAGAAAAAATTGTAATTAACCTTCGTTTGTGAATTATGCTACAGGAAAATTGTATTTTTTGGCGGTGAAAAAGACGGTTTCTTGGAGTCACAACAGCAGCAGAACAACGCTTAATTAACCCCTGGATGTAAATTGCACAAAAGAATTGAGCAGCCGGAAACTACTAGCTTTGTAGCGTGTTACAATTGCGTGTTTTCTACGCTACACAACAAGAGAAAAAATTGTAATTAACCTTCGTTTGTGAATTATGCTACAGGAAAAATGTATTTTTTGGCGGTGAAAAAGACGGTTTCTTGGAGTCACAACAGCAGCAGAACAACGCTTAATTAACCCCTGGATGTAAATTGCGCAAAAGAATTGAGCAGCCGGAAACTACTAGCTTTGTAGCGTGTTACAATTGCGTGTTTTCTACGCTACACAACAAGAGAAAAAATTGTAGTTAACCTTCGTTTGTGAATTATACTACAGGAAAATTTTATTTTTTGATGGTGAAAAAGACGGTTTCTTGAAGTCACAACAGCAGCAGAACAACGCTTAATTAACCCCTGGATGTAAATTGCGCAAAAGAATTGAGCAGCCGGAGACCACTAGCTTTGTAGCGTGTTACAATTGCGTGTTTTCTACGCTACACAACAAGAGAAAACATAGTAAATAACCTTCGCATCTGAATTCTGGTATTGGAAAATTTTATTTTTTGGCGGTGAAAAAGACGGTTTCTTGGAGTCACAACAGCAGCAGAACAACGCTTAATTAACTCCTGGATGTAAATTGCGCAAAAGAATTTAGCAGCCAAAAATGAAGTGGTATTTGTATTATAAAAACGCTGTTTCTTTAAATGAATACAACAGGAACTGGCTTAGATGCCCTTTGGATATTCAATGTGCTGTGAGCAGATAGCATTAACATGTATGTGCACTGGACTTCAGATCCAATACACCAAAAAATCAGAAATAGAACATTTAGAGAATCAGTCTCTGAGACAAGCTGAGACACCCCACAAAAATCGCTGTATAAAAATCAGTTCTTCAGTAACAATCAGCCGCGGCAGCACCTTCCCTGATCAGTACAGTGAGAGCGGTATGAGCTCCCAGCGTCGCGCCCGGACTTATATAGTGTGGTGACGTCACAGAATCCCGCCGGTCTCTGATTGGCTTCATCTCTGCACATGTCATGCAGGTTATGCCCTTCTTCCTCCCAGAGTACTTTGCCCCATGTAGCGCCATGTGCTCGCAGCCATTTTATCAATCAAAAGCACACTTCGTTCACCCGAAGTCCCCCAAACTTCGACTTCGTTCAGAACCGAAGTTTTCCTGAAATTCTAAACGAATTCCACTTCGTTAGAATCGATTCGCCCATCTCTAACTACAACCTATATTACAGGCATACAGTGATCATACAGTAGTGGATACCAGCTGTACACAGGCTCTGCAGACATATAGGTTATTACAGTAAAGTTATATTCAGTGACTCACAGGAGATGACTCTGAAGAGTTGTTCTCTTTCTCTTCTTTGTCTCCATCTGTCCCAGACGCCATGACGACTTCTCCCGGCCATGACTTCACTGTAGAATTTACAAAACAAACATCTTAGACTTATCAAATTTATCAACACTTCTCTAGCAATTCCTATCTCTATACAAACTCCCCATCTATAGCACCTCATATGGTAGTCATGTAATATGCCCCCTGGTAGCCATGTGGTAGCCCCCTGTAGCCAGATAGTAGCCCCTGTAGCCATGTAATAACCCCCTCCATAGCCAGGTATTTGCCCCTGTAGCCATGTAATCCCCCCATTGCCAGGTAGTTGCCCCTGTAGCCATGTAATACCCCCCATTGCCAGGTAGCTGCCCCTGTAGCCATGTTATCCCCCCCCCTTGCCAGATAGTTGCACCTGTAGCCATGTTATACCCCCCCATTGCCATGTAGTTGCGCTTGTAGCCTTGTTACACACTCTCATAGCCAGTTAGTTGCCCCTGTAGCCATGTTATCCCCCCATTGCCTGGTAGTTGCCCCTGTAGCCATGTAATCCCCTCCAATGCATGATAGTTGCCCCCTATAGCTAATTATAATAAAATTAAAAAAACTTACTCAACTCACCAGGATCACTGCAGCGCGGCCAGGTCTGTAGCCGGGGTTCAGTATAAGCTTACACCCAGCATCGCAGTGGCTGCGGTGAAGGCTGTGCGCCCCCTGCGAGGCTGCTGTGTATGTCCAGTGCTCACCGAGTGCTGATACATACAGGGGAGGAGGCCGGAGGGGAGCGATCCATCCTGCCTCCTCCCGGTAATAGCGGCTGCACCACGAGGGTGTGCAGCTGCTGTGTGACTCTGCGCGGCTGTTTTACAAGGGCCGTGCAGAGTGAGAGGCGGATCCCCAGGTGGGCGAGGGGGCAGCCGCGGCGCCCCCCCTCAGGTGAGCGGAGCCCAGGTGCCTTGCCCGCCCCTAGGAACGGCCCTGATCCCAGGGATGTAACTAGAAATGGCTGGGCGCCATAGCAAACTTTTCATTGGCTGTCTGCTATCACATTTCAGGATGCCCATAGGTGACAGAGGGTGCTCCCTCCATCTGTCAACCACCTAGATTCCCCATTTGCTACTAACCATGGCATCTAGGGGGTTAAACCAGCCACTGCAGTAGGATCCAGCTGCCGCTGCAGATGGTGCTAGAAATAGAAAGACCACTGCACACCAAAAGAATGCTGGGTAAACTTAACAAAAATGTATTCACGACAGTGAAGTCAGGATCCACTACTCAAACAAATTGTCATATATACTCAATAAATGCACCATTTACAATATATGAAAAAAAGGATTCAGATGTCAAATATATGACGTTTCGGCATGCAAACCTTTATCAAGTACATCTAGATGAATTTAAGTACATGGTGAGGAAAACATGGAGTATAAAGGTCTGTAGTAGGAATCACACTTAGATTGCTATAAGGAGTAGTACTGGCATAGGGCTGAGTTGGGGTATAGGGCTGAGTTGGGGTATAAACCCAAGAGAGAAGCGCGCTTGGTGAATGCAGGTTAGGACCTGACGTCCGGGAGTAATGAGATAGGTGCCTATGGTGCATTTATTGAGTATATATGACAATTTGTTTGAGTAGTGGATCCTGACTTCACTGTCGTGAATACATTTTTGTTAAGTTTACCCAGCATTCTTTTGGTGTGCAGTGGTCTTTCTATTTATAGTATACTGGGACCATAAATCCCTTCCACGATTGCACCCATCATCTTCTTAAGCCAAGGTGTGCATAACCTTTCTTGAGTAATAGCTGCAGATGGTGCGACATAGACTCTGGACCATCAGAGCGCTGTACATTTACTGTGCTCGGGAAACTTATCACAGAAAAGCGTAATGGTACACAAACGTTGCGTATGTAAACAAAATTGTCACAGTACTAATTTGCCAGTGACTAAAATATACCTTTTAATAATAACTTTACTTAAAAATTCAAAAACTATTCCATGTTTCCCAATCTGTATGAACACAAAGGTCTCAAAACTCCAAAACATAGATAAATAGATTGTGTGGCCAATGCAACCAGTTTGGAGTTTTCAGACTTTTGTGTCCATACAGATTGATCAACATGTAATTGTTTTTTCATTTTTAAATAAATGTATGATTAAAAGGTATATTTTAGCCATTGGCAAATTAATACTGTAAACATTCAATGTAACAGGCTTTTATAAATTCCAAAAAATTCTCATATTTTTTGAAAAAACAAACATAAATAGCGCAAAAGGATATAAAATTATGCTTGCTGTTATTAGTAGTAAAAAGTTGTTAATATAGTTGAAAATTCTGCTATAAGTCCACATGAGTTCATAGGAAGTCTACAGTATCCACTGCTTGCTAATAGAGTGTGAGGAGATAGCATCCAGCCGGCGGCAGACTGCACACCTGCAACATTTCGAGGGTGTGCACCATCCCCTTTCTCAAGCATGGCTACTACTAAGGGCTTGTTCACACGGAGCTTTCCCTCCGTGTTACAAGCGCTTTTTAGATCCGTCTCGGGGACCGACAGGACGGACCCAGAGACGGATTTAAACAATTAGCAGTGACTTTATCACTGTGGGATATGAGGAAGACGCAGCGGCGTTCACATGAGAGATCGCCGCTGCGTGTTCCCCAGCTCCGTCTTTGAAACAATCACATGTCAATTCTTTCAAAAACGGAGCCGACAGGCAGGAGAGGAACACGCAACTGCGATCTCTCGTGTGAATGCCGCTGCGTGTTCCTCATAGCCTGCATGGATAAAGTCACTGCTAATTTTGTGATCCGTCTTGGGGTCTGCTCTGGCGGTCCCCAAGACGGATCTAAAAATCGCTTGTAACACGGAGTGAAAACTCTGTGTGAACAAGCCCTAACAGCAAGTGTAATTTTATACCCTGTGTGCTATTTATGTGAGATGTCCACCAGTTATTTTGTCCCTTTCTTAGTAAGCCCTTCAATCATATTAATTATTTCCTCCTTTCTTGGAGATTTTAAGCCTTTGTGGACAGGGTCCTCTCTCCCTCTGTGCCAGTCGTTAGTCATTTATTGTTGCCATTGTACTTTGTTGGACTTGTTATGTAAGTAACGTCCCTCAAATGTACAGCGTCATGGAACTAACGGTGCTTTAAAATAAATAATAATAATACTAAGGGCCACAAGTATGAACCTGTTTTGGTCTAAAACTCACTTTTCTGCCCATAGGTTAATATGGGCAGAAAAGTGAGTTTTAGACCAAAACAGGTTCATACTTGTGGCATTAAGTACCTATGCTGGAGAATTTCAAACTGTCTCCTTCAAACAAAATTTATTGTGAAACTAACCAGAGAGCATGCTGTTCAGTGAGCATTCACCATATCACATATATACACAAATATATATAACATGAGCACAGCATACCTGAGTAACACAAACCAATCCTAGAAGAAACAAAAAGCAACAACATCCAATAGTTATCGGGATCCGTCGTTTCTTCATGATCAAAGGAAATGCATCTTGGATGGAAGTTGTTATAGTCTCTGTAAGACAAGTTACTGATGTTACTGAATGATTATAATCATACATATCTTCTGAATGTATTGCTATAATAGACACAAATTAAGAAAAATTCAAATATTAAATGCAGTGAAAAAGATTCTGTGAAAAATGATAAATACGTATGAGATACAGAAAGGCAAGACACGTAGGTGCTATGGGGCCTATGGTTTAAGTCTAATACTGAATATAACAGCTACCACCAGATGGAGCTCAGTGCATACAGACATTTACTACTCCCACTGAGTGTAATACTGTGTAATTCCTTATGTAGTAATAAAAAAGGAGCTCCAATATATGGCCAGGTTGATGGACAGGTTACAGAACCATAACAAATGGTTAGAATTTTAGTATAATAAGTCAAAACTGATATAACCACATGACCAGCATTTACATGAAAATGATGAAATTACAATCACAATGACTTTCCCAAGCAGCTTAAAAAAAAAAAAAAAAAATCACCTCTACTTTTTTCTACAGTCACTGGAAAAAGTTGCCTATCTTTCAGACTTTGCATTGATTTATCAACAGTTGGTAACTCTGCTATGCAGATGTATTAGGAAATTAAAAAAGAGCCGAATTGGGGGGTCTAAAAATCAAATGGTTGACAATGACTTTAATAAAAGTGTAGCACGTTTGGTGGAGACTCCGGTGGGGCCAAATTTGAGGTCTATTATTGGGTCTTATGATTTCTTTGCTGTATCATACAATTTACTTATCTCTTAAAGAAAAACACTTCACAGTCATTATGTACAAATCCTCTTTAAAACGTATAGAGCTGCAATTTCATCAGTTTGGCAACTTAAAGACAATGATGTTTTGATAAAATTATTGATTCTGAGCATGAAAAAATGGCCAGTATGCTAACAATATTCTTACCTATCATTGCAAATTGAGAGTCCAGACCCAACGTAAGAAGCATAAAGAAGAATAGGAATGACCAAAGAGGGGAGACTGGAAGTTGACATAAAGCTTCTGGATATGCAATGAATGCCAAACCAAAGCCTAAACCACAATGGAAACAAATGTATAAAGTGAATGCATGTTACAAAAAGACCTATAAACTTCTTAATAACTAGTAAGGTTCACTTGTGCTTATTACATGTCACTTGGAACTCGTTTACTGTGAGTATAAATTAAATAGACTATTGCAATAAGAAAACAAATACCTTTTCTTTAAGGGCCACATGCATGAAAACTATCTAGGTCTAAAATTCACTTTATTGCCCATAACAACCAATCAGAGCTCCCCTTTTATTTTTCGAGAGCACTATATGAAATGAAAGGGGAGCTCTGATTGGTTGCTGTGGGCAACAAAGTGAGTTTTAGACCTAGACAGTTTTCATACATTTCTGTCTGTGCCATTTTTTAGAAGATTTCACCTAACTTTCTGTATCTCATGTGCAGCTGTAGCATGCTGGCACTTTGTTATCATGGGGCGTGACTCAGTGTTGAATGGCAGCCAAGCCCCATAAGTCTCCGTTTGTAACTAGGGGACGTATATAAGTCGGAACGATGTAAGTCGGGGACTGCCTGTATCTATAAATACAGAATAGGTCGCTCTCTCCCTCATCTCTAGACATACCGCGTTAAAATCCATGCCAATATCCATGCCAAAAAATGAAAACTGAGTTAAAACACCTTGGTTCTTGTGCACAATACTGTCAAAATACTTGCCAGGCAAAACAATTTTATGATTCAGAATCTGATAAGTATTTTGTCCTTTGTTGTGTGGATGAAGCTTTAAAGCGCTCTTTTCTCTTAAATGGCAAGAGAATTGCTGCAAATGTAAGTCTTTAGAGGAGCTTACCCATCTGACTGTTTTCACAGAACCTGCTCTTTACAACCAGCTTTAGGCTACCACTTCCTGTGAAGGCAATGGGCAGTTCTACAGCAGTGACTGATATTTCAGCTCTGCTAGCTCCTATTTCTGCATGATAGAGCAACCATGATGATGCAAGGGTTTTGAAAAAAAAAATAAAGACACTGTTCAAGAAGGATTTCTGGACTTCTGTCTATAAATGTGAACTATCAGAGCTGTATATCTCATGAGAGGAAGCTTCTAATGAGAGAGAAAAACTTACATACTACCAAAACAAATTGTTATCTGTGTATTTACATACAAAGAAAACAGTGTCACTGCAGACTTGACAACATTGCACAAAACTAATGAGCTGTCCCAGGAATTCTAAAGGATAACTGTTTCTCTTAGTAAGCAAGGGAGTGATGCTACCAGTCAGGCCATCGCTCCTTCAGCAGAGAGGTGGTCAGTACCTTAGAAAAACATCTGTAAACCGGAAAGAGAAAAAACTGTTCTAAGTCTGAAATAAAGCAATATATATTTAAAACTAATCAATGAGATGAAAATACTCATTTAAGTTGTTTTCTTCAGTTAAGATTAACTAATTTATCTCAGATTGCTGAATGCTGTTTTTTTTTTTTTTTAATTGATAAGCTATAATATGTGGTGGAGCCTATTTTATTGAGCTGCAGTGCCCTCTACAGATCGAATAAATAATTACTCAGTTTCCATTGCAACCAATAGGATGTCTGTGTAATGTGAAGGTGTATTGAGTCATCTAGGGCAAGAGATGCTCTTTATGGCATTACAGCTTCTTTGGTGTTGACATCAATGTGTCATATGGCTCTTAAAGGGGTTGTCACACTATATTGATTCATCCTGTTTTCTTGGTTTCACTTTGAATTCAGGGGCGTGTTTACTGGCTTCTACTAGGCCGCAGTAGAAACCAGGTCTGTAGCTATAGCGACCAATGCTGGCAGCCTATCAGGAGAGATTAAACAGGTCTGTAGCTATAGCGACCTGAGGAGCTGATGCAGCACATACTAGAGGGGATATCTCAGAATAGTTAGGACATTGTTAATGGACATATATTGCCAAGTGACTTGTTTTTGCAAGATCTTTAACATAAAAAGCAAACCTTAAAGTGAGACAACCCCTTTAATGATAAATCTGCAGAAACACAGGAGTTGGGGACAGGCCACCACATCAGAATACTTGTTTTTCAGAGCTTGGTTACTGGAACTGTATCATAACAGTATAGTACAATGAAACAAAAAATGTTGACATTGTAAATATATTTGGATATATTTATATATAAATTAAAAGATACAATGCTCAATTGAGAAAGTTTTGGTTATACATGTGTTCAGTAAACAGCAGCAGAATTGGGGCAAGTCACATTACCTTAACCAAACTATCTTCTTGTTTTTAACACTCAGATTTATATTTCATTTAAACCCAGAGCAATTACATTAATAGACAAGCACATGTGATTTCTGAATTTTTTTTAACAAAACCTTATCGTTTAAAACTTGAAGTTCAAGGATTTTCCTCTTGGGGAAAATTCCTTTACAAAAATGCAGGAAATAGCATCTAATTTTCAGGAATCTGTATTCTTGCTAAACAGCTATGCATACTGCACTAGTTTTACAGCATTAGTTCATGGCACTGTCACACAATATTTTTTTATGATATTAAATTTTTCTATTATACTGTTTAAATTGATAACCTTTCTGGGTGAAGCCATTTACACTTCCCATTGCCACTGGTGTGTGCTAGAACATTATTGTCACCTCTAATCCAACACAACATTATCATTATAACATCACTTGGCAACTATTCACAATTATTATTGACCCATGTAACGGTCCCTTTAGTCATTACAATAATAACAACCAGCATTCTTATGGTAGATTATGAAAGTATAATAATCCAGCGTGTACTCTTTATTTTATTTCTATAACTGATCATGAACCATAAATCTGCCTTACTGCATGTAAAAAGCCTTGTACAATGCAACCCAAAAGGAAAAATCTAGATCCAGTAGTGTATAGTGGCTTGGCTGGAGGAGTGTTTCATCTATGTGTCTCCCCACTTCACTCATGTTTTGAGGTGGTGGAGATACATAGATGATGTGTTCCTAGTATGGAACGGTAGTGTCAGTGAACTTTTAGCTTTCCAGGATTTTTTAAACAATATCATACCTGGTATACAGTTTACATTGTCCCATTCTAATCATTGTCTATCCTTTTTGGACACAAAGGTTTTTGTTGTAAACAATAAATTACATACTGATCTATATGTTAAAAGCACGGACAAAAACACTTTATTGCATTACAGCAGTAACCATCCAGGGAATATGCATAGGTCACTGCCATATAGTCAGTTGTTAAGGGCCAGACGGATTGTGGATTCTGAGGATTCTTGGTCACGAGTGGTCAAAGACATGTCGGATCGGTTTCTAGCACGGGGATATCCTCAAAAAATTGTCTCTAGACATGTTCAGAAAGTGAGCCAGTTAACATATAGTGAGGCACGTCAACAAAAGAGACCAGTGATATCTCATCCAAGAATTTCATTTGTTTCTACTTTTAATAATCTAAGCCCTAGGATTGCTGCAGTTTTGAGGAAATATTGGTACATTTTGCGTCAGAATTACAGTTATATTATGGATTTTCAATCGTTACCCTTGATTTCATATAGGAGGTTACCTAATCTTAAAGATAGATTAGTTAAAAATTTGATCCCAAGTTCTAGACCCTGTCAATCTTTCATTGGTAAACCTCAACTTGGTTTCTTTCCATGTTGTAATTGTATCAACTGTCGGATTATGGTGAAGGGTAATCATTTTGTTCATCCGGGCACCGGAGTGATATATCCAATTAAGTTTCATCTTACCTGTACTTCTGAGTGGGTAATTTATATCCTCTGGTGTCTGTGTAAACTTATTTATGTGGGTGAGACAACATGTGACCTCAAGACAAGGTTAAACAACCATAGATATACGATTCGCAAGAATAAATTAGATCTTTCAGTTTCAAAACATTTTTTTGAGGCTGGTCATAACGAGTGGGATTTAAAGTGCATGGCTGTAGACCATGAACCCCTCCCTAGACGTGGAGGGGATCGCAATGTTCTCTTAATGAATAAATAACTTGAATGGATTTATCATAGCAAAGCATTAAAACCACAGGGTTTGAATGTAGACTATAAGGTTTCTACACGTATGTTTAAATGACTCCTCTCTTGCTACTCTTTTGCTTTACGCTTCAGCCTCCTAAGCATGATATTATATTAATCTTTTTATATATATGTCTTTTTAGATCACGTCACGTATGAACATGCTGAAGAATTTTGGATCGGGACCTGTATCGCCAACCTACTATTGCCAGCTTCATGATTTGTTAAAGTTTTTTGGTTTTCTTTTTTTGAATTGTTATGTAGGTATGAAGTTACCTTTATTTATAGAATTAAATATGTATTTGTACAGTTTCCGGCTTTTGCCTGTTATGAATGTTGCCATGGTTGCGTCTCCGGCTTGGTGTCTGATTTCCGGATCTGCGCAGTTGGATGCGCGATGCCGGCTTTGTAGGCTGTCTTGTGCGCATCTTGAGCGTGGTGTCGCGCTTCCAGACTTGCGCAGTCGGGATGGGGATGCCGGCCGTAGAGGCTTCTGTGGGCGCATTTCCGGCTTAGCATGATGTTTCCGGACCTGCGCAGTTAGATCTGCAGGACGCTGGGTTTTTTTCCTCGTGACTGAGGTACAATCATTAACAGCTGGTTATGTTTTTTTGCTACGATGGGTGAGCGATACAGGTCTCCGCCTCCTCATTATATGTTTTTATGTACTGTACACTTATTTTTATTGATAATGTTGAATTTTTCAATGTTATCTCTTAACACCCTTTTATATGAATACACTGGACACTTTATAGGGGTTGGTGTATGATTATGTCTCATTGTTTGTATAATTGATTGTTTAATGACTCATATTATTGATTGATTACTGTGTGTATTTAAATTGTGAGATTTGCACTAGTTGTCACTTG
Organism: Phyllomedusa bahiana; assembly: GCA_025379985.1. Classification (NCBI taxonomy): domain Eukaryota; kingdom Metazoa; phylum Chordata; class Amphibia; order Anura; family Hylidae; genus Phyllomedusa; species Phyllomedusa bahiana. The sequence goes on along the minus strand of JAODAL010044616.1, from coordinate 8,576 downwards.
AAAATGGCTCTTTGAGAGAGCCGAAACGTTGTCTTTTGGAACATGTGGTAATAAATCACCTTTTTGTTTTTGGAAAAATTTGATACCGTGGTCCATCCAGGTCTGGATGGACCACAGAAAAATATAGCGTTGGTGCAAACGTAGTGTAGGACTCACCTGCATTGAGGTCTCGTTGAAGTCGAAGGTGGGCTTAAACAATTTTGCACAAAAGTGTGAACAAAGAACCTCATAAAACTTTCGTGTTTTTTTTAAAGCAGAAAGTTTTTTTTCAACGTATTCTATTTTTGTGTGCTGCTGTTATTGTTATGTGTATTTATATTACAGCCGTCACAGCGTGCACCCACATTTAAAGTTTTTTTTGGAGGTGCTGAACCAAATATTGTTTTTTAGAGCTAAAAGTAGTCCTACAATGTATTGACTCAGGGGGGCTGAATATATATGTACGACAAATTTTTCAGTATTAAAATTTGCAAAAATTTGGAAAAGCACATGGCATTTTCTTTACACTTCACAAATATTTGCTACTATGTGTTGCTCTATCACATAAAATATCAATAAAATACATTTAAGTTTGTGGCTGTAACATTTAAAAATGAGGAAAAGTTCAAGGGATATAAATACTTTAGCAATCCACTGTATATAAATGTAAGTAAAATAGTGCATTTTCTTAAATATAAAGTACCTGAGTCCACTACTTCTGAAACAGGTTTCTCAGACACATGCGCCATGTGTCCCAAAATTGAAAATATGGCAAATCCAGCAAACACACTGGTAGCACAGTTGGTTACACAGACTATAATTGCGTCTGAGTAGCAATTATTATGAAATTTGTTGTAGGAAGATAGAGCAATGAGTCCACCCCAGGCCGTGGAAAGGGAGAAAAAAATCTGAGTAGCAGCGTCTTTCCAAACCTACAATGAATAAAATATTGATATGTTAGGGATACAGATAAACAGACATAATGGATTTAATAGTAATTCAGAACTTGGTTAATTAGTGCTCAATTAATACTATAGATGTGTAGACCATCTTTGAAGAAGCTCTAAAAGTACTTTAAGGGACACTAAACATATGTGAGCCCCTTTGTGTTATTGTGGGTTTTGATCCATCTTCTGACCTGAAGGAATAAAGTATTGTTTTAACCTGAATAAATATCATGGACTTGATTCTTAAATGCAAGCAACAGCATTGTGTTGTCCTATAAAGAGACTGAAAAAATAAACTAATAGAAATAAATTTTATTAACAAAATTAAACATTATTTTTCTACAAAAGTGGTTATATTTAAAAAATGAAGAATAAATACATGTATATGTTACCCCAAAATAAGCTTTCATATGACAACTTGCTAAAAAAATAATAAAAATGTATATCTGTTGGAGTGCTGTGATACAGAAAATTAATTCCCTTTAGATGTTTTAATTTTACAAAAGTGATGTAGTGTAAAAACAGAAACTATACAAAAAGTACAGAAAAAAAACAGAAAACTATACAGAAAAAACAAACTATACATTTTTGCTATTGCTACATTTGTACCGACTCATAATATAGATAGTGTTATTTTACTACTTGAAAAAAGCAAAGTAAGAAAATGTAAGACAGGAATGCTGGAATTGTTGTTTTGTTTTCTCTCCCAAATAACCTTAGTAAAAGCTACAGAAAAAAATATTTGTACCCCACAATTGTATCTTTAAAAAATTAAACTCATCCTGCAAAAAGCTAGCCAGTAAGTTCTACTCTGCACTGAAGAGGGGCAAACACCCCAAAACAGCTGTCTGTAGATCAACTTATCTGGCATGGCTTAAATCCTTTTCACATTGCAAGACTCTTGTGAGTTCCTTGTGAATTGAGGATTACTAGATCCAATAGATGGCGCTGGCGAGCTCTTCAGCTCTTTCCCATAAGCTTTTGTTTATATGCAAAATACACCATGAAGTGGAAAAGGAGATAAAACCCTTACACACTGACATGGTGCTCATTCTCCCAAATGAGAAACATTACCCCTGCAAAAAAGTAGCATATAGCTATATGGATGAAAAAAGTATAACCACAATTCAAATAAATGTTGGAACACAGTGTAAAGTGTAAAGAAAACAAGATTTGGAAATCTCTTAATAATATTTTATCTTACTCATTCCGAAAAATCTGAAACATCTAAAAAAAAAAAAGCTGGGATATGATTAACAAAAGGCTAAAAAAGTAAGTGGCACTAATGTAAAAAAGTTGAAAGGTCAATTTTCAAAGAACTGTTTATAAAAAGAGCAAACATTGACTAACCTGAGTGGTTGACCAATCTGGGAAAGACTGCATCTAAAAAATTGTGGAACAGCTTTTGAAAAATGTTCCCCAATGTAAAACAGCAAAGACTTCAAACATCCCACTAATAGCAGCAAATAATACTATCGATATATTCAGGCTTCAAACATCCCACTAATAGCAGCAAATAATATTATCGATAGATTCAGAAAAATCCATGTCTACAAAGGACAAATCTGTTTGCGATCTACAGCCCCTCAGGCAGCACTGCATTAAGCCCTTCCCCTCACATGGTCATAATTTTTTGGCTTTTCATTTTTTTCTTTTCCACCTTCCAAGACCAATAACTAAGACCAATTTTTATTTTTCCATCTGAAAAGACATATAAGCACTTTTTTCTTGTGGGACAAATGGTATATTTTAATGGTGTCAATGACCATAACATAGAATAGAAATTCTAAGTTGGGTGAAATGTGGAAAAAAAACTACATACGCCATGTTTATGGGGGTTTTATTTTCATGATGTACACTCTTAAGTCAAAATTGTATGACAAAAGTCCTTGCTTTACACGGATTAGTTATCTGCCTAATTTTCTTTTATATCTATTTTGCATTATGTTGGGTGACATCTTGGCACATATTTTATCTGTCACAACAGCATGGCACAGAAGAAGAATCAGGCTATTGTCTGCTGTAGAGGCCTTTCACCAATAGAACACAATGTAGTTACTGAACTTTTTTTGTGGAGACATTACCAGATATAACTAACTTTATTTGATACATAGACTCAGTGTCGCCATCAGAAATTTCAGGGCCCCAGACAGCTAAATAATCTTGAAATTTGAAAATTTTTATGCAATGTAGATATTTTTCACAAATAAACAAGGACTGTATGAACCAAAATGTATTACTAACTTAAAGCACAATGTGTCACCAGAAAACTATCTCTAAATCACATGGATAGATAAAAGCGTTTAAAAGTTATCCCCACATAAACTGACACATGTCAGATTTGAAAAATGGGGCTATGTTGGCAGTAAGGGGTTAAAGACAGATCTTATTTGATCTGAACACAGTTCTGAACACAAGCTTGCATTCTCCTTAAGTTCATTCTCCTTCAGATCCTGGATGTTGCTGCATTCACTGTGAAACTCAGTAAATTTTTTCATACCATGTCTCATTGAATGACATACATTTAATCTCAATCTTGCAATTATTAGTGCTTTCAATTATATATTGTATAAGTAAGGATTTCAGTTTCAGACAAGAATGCTGTTTTTCTTTCACACCCAGGTCATGTTTTCATTGCATGGGCAGCTGCCAAGTTAATAATTATCAATATATTATAAGACAAAAGCATGTGTCAAAGCTTTGCATAACCTCAACATTTAAGGCTGTGTTTCCACAGGACTGGTTTACAGTCAGATTTTAATGTGGATTCAGTATTTAGAATCTGCAAACATCCAACTGTAAACCTTCCCCATAGACCTCAATAGAAAATCTGAGCTCGGATTTTTTGAGGTCAGATTTCAAATCCAAAAATCCAGCCCAAAAACTTAAAACTGCTGCAAAAAGCACGTTAATCAGCCCCATTCATACATGTCGCCCCAAGGGTGTGTTCACACAGCGTTTTTGCAGGCCATATTTCGGGGCATAATTGCGCTGCAATACACCTGAAGTATGGCCCGCAACTACGGTAATTCATAGCTCTCATTGAGAGCTATGATTACCTGCCATTTTCCCCAACGCATATTACATGCAGGAGATAGAATTGACATGTCACTTCGTCACTGCACTTTCACGTTAGGGAACGTGAGGGTCTATGGGAGCCAGCATAGAGCCTCTTTTTTCTTTGCTAAGAAGTAATAATAACATTGTCTGCTATGAACCTTTATCAACTGATTTAGTGCAAAATTATTATATCAACAATAAACTGAACCTTAAACAGAGAGATGTAGCAGTCCCTAAATCAATTTATATATTCTTACTATGGATCCTCAGCTGATGATAAAAATAGCTGTCTTATAATGACATACGTATCAGGGTCTTATTTAGCTTGCATCTAGTTGCCCTATTTTTTCAAAAATTGGCTCTGTATGTTTGCGATAATAAGCTTTTACACTTGCCTCTGCATCCATTAGCTTTGTAAAGTTGGACTGCTTTCCAATATAATAATCAATTCCGTCAAATGACCCTTCTAGAGTTGCTCCTCGAATCAACAAAATGAGAAGGACTACATAAGGGAACGTCGCAGTAAAGTACACCACCTGGAATTATATACAAAAAGACTCATCAGAAGATAAAAGCGACTAGAGATATTACATACTGTCATACATAGCTACACATATCTTCATTTGGAATACAATTGGGAGCAGGTGGTTTGAATCTGAAGAAGAGAAGAACAAATCATTATTACCAGTGTTTCTCACATAGGGTCATCTTTGGTTCACCAAAGGTTCACCCAAGCATATGAAAATATTTGGTTTCAAGATGTTCCAATCCTGGATCTTTCCTCTAACCATATCTCTAGCCCTAAGGTTAGGGTGTTTTAGGGTGTTCTTGGTGTTGAGTTACCCTTCAGTGTGGCTATAGTCACGTCTGATATTACGGTACTTTCTACTGTGACTTCTTGTTTCCTTAGGTTATTCATATATTGTTAAAAGGAGAATCAATGTTGGACATCCATTAGGAAATCCATCAGGAGATGGATATTACTTCCATGGCGTCACTTTTAGTGTGATGTCCAATGTCACTTCCAATCCTCAAAACATATGATTGATCTAGGGAAACCAGAAGTGAAGGTAGATGTTGCAATGGAAGTGACGCCACGACAGGAATGATGTGGCACCCTAAATAGTGCTGAAAGGTAATCTAACACCTTAGAGAGCAATGCGAAAGTACGACCGGCTCTCCAGTCTGTGCTGTGTTTTTTGGGGGCCCATTTCCGAGATAGAAGCAGGTCCCACCTCTGAGACTACACCTATCAGACAATGATGGCATATCCAACAATATGCCATCATTGTCTATCGTGGCAAAACCCTTTTAAAACCTGTAACCCTATTCATAAACCCAATTACCGGTCAGGGATAGGTTCTATTTTTTTTTTTTTCTACTAAATTTGATTCAGGCCAAATCTTTCTGTATCTTATGTGCAAAACTAATCAACACTTTGTGTAAAATTTGGCTAGATCATACTAAGCGGCACTGCATCATTTTGATGTTACCTTTCCAGATGACTTGATTCCTTTAAACAGAGATGCTCCTACGATTATCCAAGCTAAGAGTAGACACAGAGCCAAGTACCAAACCACTTCACCAGTCTCGTCCATACCACTCGACCTACGGAGTGTTACCTTCCTAAGGTAGATTAAGAAAACATGCTATACAGTGATTGAACAGGCAGAAAATGAAGGGGAGATTTTTGCTCTGAAGGTGATGAACTATTAAAGCAGCTCTGAACTATAATACAGACTTTAACCGATGGTCAGTATAAGTTGACTAAAACAATAGATTTACAAAGTCACTCATCTTTAATATACAGTAGTTTCAAGATGGAAATTCTCTCTAAATTAACATTTGAACAAAGCTGTCTGTGGTATGTTCAACGGAGTGATTACATTTGGTCATAATTAGAAGGAAAGGCTTGATACTTTCTCCTTCAGCAGTATTGTTACTGCAATTTTTTGGAACTTAATCTGATGATCTTTAATGTTTGATCATAGGGGATCCAACTTCAGGAACACCTAATGGTCAACAACCTTAATTGGGCTGATCAGTGAGGTTCTGGAGACCAGGTCTAAGGATAGGTCATTAATGCTATAGTTCTGGAGAACCTCCTTAACTACTCAGCAATCCTTGGTTTTTAAATGAGTGGAACATTTAAAGGTTATAAGTAAGGTCACTTGGTTACAGATTGTTTATCATGTTTCATGATCTACAAATATTAACTAAGTTCGGCATTATATTGTACCTAGATGAAGATGGAGGTTGTCTTCACTCAATTTGACTCAATTCTGGTAAGAAGACACAAGACTTATACATAATCCATTGATTGAGGCTTTGCTCACACCTAGAGCATGTGGAACAAGTTCTGCCATTTGGGACAGTGAATGTTTAGTGACTTCATGATTGCTCTATTATAGGATAATTTAAATTATGCGGAAATCTTTCCGGGTCATAGGATACTATGCAGTTTAAAGAGTTACCTTATGTAATTCTTAATCTTATGTTATTTACTTAGACTCAGTTTTATTTGTCTGTTACTTTGGCAATAGTTATACATAAACCCAGGTTCTTCTAAATCATAGCACCTCAGGGGCTTATTTTTATCATTTTATCCCTTTTGAGAACTTGGGCATGTCAAGTAGTTTCCTAAAAGGTGCTATATATATAGGGAATAGAACCAACATAAACACATGTCACAAATTAAGATAATCATGATAAAGTACAAGCCAAAAACATGAAGTTTCTACTTACTCCCAGTACTGCTTGCTTGGCAAGTCCACATTCTCCACTTTGGTAGTGTTGTCTATGCAAGTGTAATTATGCTCTTTCACCCAGGTTAGATTTCTTGTAAAAATGTTATCATTTACTGTTACATTGCATTGACCTAAAATGTGATAATAATGTTGGACAATGATCATTTGTTAAAATCCATGTTATAGACAAGCAGAGACCTGTAGCAAAGGTCAAATGAAATTGGTCCCTAGGCTGTTTCCTATCTAACAACCATAGGCCATTGGTTTCAAGATCTTTGTCAATTGTTTTACTCCTGTTTGTGCATTCCCTTACACACTATGGGCGACATGTATAAACGGCTTTTCACCTGTTTTTTGCCGTAACCTGCGCATCCCCAGCCGGAATCCGCTGTCGGACGCAGGGATGCAGTGTTAGGCGCAGCGTTCGCCACTTTCAGCTGCGCCCCATGCGGTGTGGGTGCGGTGTGGGCGTTCCGGGGCGGGACGCGGCGCGCTCGAAGACTCCGAGGCATGTACGATCGCGAGTCGGCAAAGTGCGGCGCATTGCAGCACTCGGCAGTTCCGACAGTCAGACCTGGTTGATTTTGGTCTAAATGCTCCGGCGGAGGCAAAGTGAAGCGAGAACAGAACATGCGAGGAAACATAGAAGATCGCAACAGAAATCTCGGCTCTCAGCTCCGTGCAGCATGGAGTATGATTCCGAAAAAATCGCCTTTATAAAGGCGGAAAACATTCTCATAAAAGAGCTCAAACCTCAAAAATAAAAACTACATAAAAAAAATCACTTTCCAAAAATCTAGAACGGCGCAATATCAAGAATTACGATATTGGAAATTGCCGGGAAATACAGTAATTCAAATTCTGAAAGCTATTCTCATTGGTCGGGAGAAACGGCCAATCAGAATAGGGGGGGACAGTGAACCCTTAAAACCCATGGGAGAACTATTGACCCAAACAAAATCAAAGGCGGAACAGTTCAAAATACAGTAAAAAATGCAGAAAGAGCTGATTGGTTGAACTAGCGGGGGTTTGGCTATCCCAGCCAATCAGAGCGCGAGCTACTTCTCCCATTGTAGTCTATGGAGAGATCGGCGCAATGAAATATCCGCTCTCAGCGCCATGCGGCATGGAGTATGATTAAAAAAATCATTTTTATTAGTTGTAAAATATTCTATGAAAAAGCTAAAACCTTCTATAAACATAAATCAATTAAATCCCGAACAACGCGTTTGTCGCCGAAATCGGCGCTACATCAGGAGTTGGGATATAGAGAATTGCTGGGAAATACAGTTATTCAAATTCTGTAAGCTCTTCTCATTGGTCGGCAGAAGCCAGCCAATCAGAATAGGAGTGAGAAAGACCATTTTTATCCTATGGGAAGTTTTGACCAATCAAAATCAAAGGCGGGACAGTTCAAAAGACAGTAAAAATACAGAAAAGAGCTGATTGGTTGAGCAAGCGGGGGCTTGGCTATCCCGGCCAATCAGAGCGCGAGCTACTTCTCCCATTGTAGTATATGGAGAGATCGGCGCAATGCAATCTCGGCGCTTAGCGCTGTGCGGCATGGAGTATGAATAAAAAACTAATTTTTTTTTAAGTGTAAAAAAATTATCGATAAAGCGCTGAAACCTAAAATAAATCAGTTAAATCCCTAACAACGCTTTGTTCGCCGAGACCGGCGCTACATAAGGAATTGCAATATAGAGAATTGCCGGGAAATACAGTAATTCCCAAAATTTTTTATGCTCTTCTGATTGGTCGGCATAAACCAGCCAATCAGAATAGGAGCGGGCGTGGCCCATTAAAATTTCCCATGAGGAGTATTGACCAATCAGAAAAAAGG